>JAQGBW010005967.1:0-11226 GCA_034698625.1 Julus scanicus
GGAATTACGGGGAATTACGTGCATTATTTATGCCACGAGTGATTTTCGAAATTTTAGCTTTGCAGGTATGAGGATTAAATCCACCTTAACGAATAAACATTTGAAAAGAGGGGAATGTGAAAAATAATCAATTTTTGAACAATATCCTTAAATTATTTGTAACCCCGTTTCGTACGTTTTTTACCCCTGGTCCTACGAAAAACGTAGAATCGAGGTTCCACTGTATATATATACTAGGTGATATATACTTTATTAAAAAATGATCAATTTCGTTTTTTGCATGCATACTTATAAGAATTGACGGTGACATTCCCAACAATAAATTAATGTACATCTGTAATGCAAAGTTAACTTATACATTTTAAGATGCGATTTTAAAATTCTAACATTTACTATAAGACATTGTATTTGTTGGTTTGGCCAGATTTCTGTTATGTAAATTCAAATTTCAATCGCAGCCATTTCGAATTAAATAATGCTATTTTTTTGTACTTCTACAAAATCTATACAAGTTTGATCTTTTATGTGAAATAATTTCATTCAGGTACCTATAATCCAGAAATTGAAAATCCATGCATGTTATTGTATTTTCCAGTAAGAAAAACAACTTATACTTAAAGTAAATAGAGACGCATATGCTGCGATATAATTCTTATAATGACATTTATCTGATGTAGCCTACATGTACATTTCCAAGGAAAATACATTCCATTAAAATTTAAGAAAATCTTTTATTCTATTGCGGGTAAACAAAAGCAATGATGTTTTCTGATGTTTATTAAAGAATTTTTTCTGAAAAAAATTAAAACAATGCCATCAAATGCATCAAAAACTACATTTTGTCAATTGCATGTTTCACATTTGCAAAACTTTTTTCCAACTTCCATTTTGTGATTAGTCTGACATGTTGGTGTTTCTTTAAGGATACATTCCACAATTCAGCCTCTGGAAGAAATGCAGCATGTTCATTTTTTTCTTCAAAATTTCGAAAAAGTTCTTCGACGTACTGAATATTGATTTCCCGCCTGTTAGCGTTATCGTCTTTACCAACAATACCAAAATGGACGGAGAGACGAACTCTTCTATTTGCAATTTGCCCCAGAATTGAAGATTTTTCACTTTGCGCTGTTTATTGGAGCAGGCGAAAAACAATGAGAAAACTGCTAAATAAATCGTTCAAAACTTTGGCTCCCGAGCCAATTGGTGCCATTCAGTAATGGCGAAGAGGGGGACTAAAAGAAAAAAGCCTTTGTAAATAACGTCAAAAACTTCTAATAAAATTGACGTCGATGACAAGCCATATGAGGCTCAAACGGCCCCGGATGAAGTGATCTGTCGAAACGGATGAAAATCACATTTGATAACAATTGGACGCAGGAACAATGGATTCTCATTGTTGGTTGGCCGTTTTAAAAAATCGAGCCAAGTTGACTTACGGATAGGTCTTATAACAACGACGACTTGTGCTCAGCCGGGCAATCAACCATTGTTATCGAGGAATTGTCATCTCATTTGCATAAACTTTCCTTAACACAACACCGACATTTTTCAAAAGCCTATTCAAGACCCGAAATATTGACGGATTTGTGCGTGTGCAATTTCATTAAACTTCGCTTTTATAAGTTTTTTATCGTCTTAATTAACCTGATTGCGATTACCTACTTGTGGCGCTGAAGTCTATATAGCATTTTGACTAAAATATATGTTTAACAATCAAAAATACTCGTATACCAATGGAATGATGCACTGGATTAAAAGAACGCTGCCATGTTGATACTACAACGGCGTTTAACCGAAATAGTACTATGGGGCCATTCAAAAAAGTCGTCCTCAAGTGGGGGTATGCTGGCATGTGGACAAGGGGGGGAAGAGGTGAATAGCCATTATGGACGTCCATGATTTTTTTGTTTAATTAAGTTTTGAAGGTCAATGAAAGGGGAAAAAGGGACACCAAAAGAAATGCGTCTTCCAGTCCAAAATGTACTTTTAAGTTCCCGACTTTCCCAAGGTATTAAACCTTGGGAAAGTCGGTAATTTTGCCTAAATCAGAAAGAAAATTCTGGAAAACTGTCGTGGAATTGGTAGCAAGACGGGTGATTGGAAATTTAAACAATGGGCCTTTGTATGTTCAAAAAAGTTTTGTGGGCACCCTATACTTTTCAAAAAAATTGTGGAGTTTCTGGGAGCTCAAAATGTAAACCGTGTGGATAGGGGGTAAGAGGGTATAAATTTCTGAAGGAATTTCGGGGACGTCTTTTTTTAATGCCCCCTGTATATTTCGCCCTCTTCATTAAAACAATAAATAAAACATGTAACCCCAGCTTGATGATCTCCATTTCCCAGTAATGCACTTGGAATATTTCTCAAAACTATCAGTTTTTTATGCTATTTTTCAGAATCCAAGAATCAATAATCCAACTCGACAATTTTTCGAAATTCATTAGACTTCCAAGTATTAATTTCATTTCCCTCCAAATCGCATCATATATTTTTTTTCTTCAACATATCGTACAACTATGTATTGTATATATATGCAACAGGCTCTCCCATGCATACAGTTGCACGCTTCAAGCGCCACACCCCTGTAGTGGCATACTATATGAAGTGCCCAATTATAACTAGGTGAACACCAATCATTGATTTGCATATTGCAACAGGAAAACACCAATGTAAAACCCTCAGTGCCCTACAATTCTCCAATTGACGCTTTAAAATTAGGGTGCAGACCGGACCTTGTTTAACAAGCGGGTTACACCCGAGGCGGCGAGGCAAACAGTAGCAATAATTAATGCCGATATGAATATTAATTGTTGATTAACGCGAGATTTACACCGGTCATAAAACAGCTCGGCAACATGCAACAACGCCATAAAGTAAATAGCAAGCGCTGTTACAGTTGTACAAACGGTTGCACAAAGTCGAAAATTTGCATATAGTCGAGAGTCGATTTGCGACAGAGCCCACGCAGAAGCAGGGGCAATTAACAATTAACTGGCGGCGTTAACGAGGCTATCGATTCGACGGAGGAACATGTCTTAATTAGTAAAACACTAATTAGGGGCATGTTTACTTCACACGCCAATTCAACAATTCAAACAAATAATTCCAAAAATTTACAACCTATCTTTGCCAAAATCTCAGTTTTTCGCATTTCAGTTGCGGTGATGGTTAGGGGGAAATTTAAATGCCCAGAAACATTAACAGGAAATCCAGTAAATTTGCTGGCAAAATTTCAAGCATATCTTCCGGATCTGTTTTCCCTTAAATTCTTAAGCAACCTGCAATTCAATTCAGTACCCTATACAGTCATATAAATAAACGCCAAATTGTAGGGGGGAAGGAGGGGGGGGGTCGTACCAAATTATTTCAGGAGAATGCTACTACGTCAGTAGCGATGTGGACATCATTGTTAAATTAAACTTTTACTAAATCGGGAATTCCGCCAGGAAGGCTAGCTATAATAATTCCATCGTCTAATCGCATGCAAAATAAAGGACCAATAAGCATCCGTCTTGGCACGATGCTCAGTCAAAGGATTTGAGTGATTGTCTACTCATAGTGGTCCTTGGGAGTTAAAATATGGAAAACAAGATGTGAATTACAAGGAAGATGTAAACGTTTGAATAACCTCATATAGATAACTTTTCTCATCTGGACCTCAACATGTCCCAATTTAGAGAGTGGAGCATTTCTGTCACACAAGCAGAATGTTGGTATAATCGCCCTTAACAAATTTGGCTGCCCTACGCTGGACCATCTCTTTATATCCTGAATATGAACCATCCTGTGAGGGTTCCAAATAGGAGAGCAATATTCCAAAATAGGGCGAACCAGAGTTGGGTAGCCAGTTTCCTTTACATTTTCCGTACTTCTCGAAATAAGCATTGAATGAATCTTAAGGCGTTGGTTCACTGCACCAACAATTTTTGTGAAATGGTGATTCCAAGATAGATTTTAGTTAATATATAAATACCCAGATACTTGACAATATTAACGACAGCGTGTTGAATACCATCCAGAAAGTACTTGAGTTGGCAAGTATACAGTTTATTTCCAATAAACTCAATATTATTTCAAATTCTAAAATATATTTTCAGAACATTTTTAAAACAAACTTATAATTCTAATAGAAGATTTTTCATATTAACGTAAATTGCCGGCTCCTGACATGAATTTCCAGCATAATTCCCGACTTTTCCTACTAGGTTATACAAATTCAAGCACATTTCTCGATTTGCAATGCTGCTGTATACAACCTGTCTATGAAGTCATGGAGTTCCTTCTTTTCCAAAATAAGTTGGAAAACCCATGAAAAACTTCTTTGAAATAGTTAATTTAAAATAGGTGGCTGGCAGCCTTAACATGTAAATGGAACTTCATATACAGGAATGCCATACTTTGTTAATGACATTGGCATTCCATTCACATTACCACTGCAAGCCACCTAATTGAACGTAACATTATCGTTATAGCAAATAAATTACCTTAATTATTTGGATATTTGCACGATATATACAATGTAGATTTTTTGTCAATTTCAAGAAAAAGTTATGGAATCCAACTTCCAAATCAAGCATGATACAGTTGCATTATACCACATATGGTATAAACATTCCGATGATATATACCCCATTTTGTGAACAAACATTTAATTTCATCAATCTTCCAAGCGCTACAAACTCAGCTGATTATCTAATGAACGATTAACCGAAATCGTTATCAAATCCCAAATGCAGCTGTGTTGCAAACATAAATCAAACGATGATACGAATCGTCCTTGCCTCACAAATTCAGAAAAAAAATCTATATTGGCAATCGTCATACATCCTCAAAAGTAATAAATTTCGTCATAATCTCTCAAAATATATTTAACGATTAACAGGAATCCAGCACACATTTATAACTGCAATACAAACCTTCCGATAAATCGTTCCTACATTAAAAATTCAGAAAACCCCGTATTTGCATTAACCAAATTTCGGTCTTTGCATATTTAAACAGACCAAATTCAGTCTAAAAATCACAAAACCGCTGATTGATATAAAAAAATCAGAAATTAATCGACAATGAAACTCACCCTGAGCAGCTACCGTCGAAACCGCCATCATCCAGAGCCCGAGGAAGAGCGTCCATGCCGGGGGCCGACCCCTCCGCTGCCGCGCGGGGGTGTCCGTGGTAGTCCGTGGGGGTCTCGCGGGGTCACAGTTCACGCGGGTGCACATGTTTCCTATCCGATTAATCAGCCCGTCAAAACTCCGGCAACCGGTCCATGCCAATAATCCCGAACAGCCTGCCGTTCGTACGCACACCAAAGCCGCGACGCGAGTGGCGCAAAAAACGCGGTCCCCCGCCGTCAGGGGCAGGTGTTCCCGCAGGGAGGAGGCAGATGGGTCGGGCAGCTGCGAGCCTCCAGTTACCGAACACCGCTTCTCCAACCCCAAATAGGGCGCGCACGTGGGTGACGTCACGGGCGCCGAGTGGCGCGAATCCAGGCGGCGCATCCGCACTCCATCCTTGCTGAGACCACAATAGAAGGCGATGGAGGCTCGCCTAGCGCACGAAGAGCATTGCCCGACTACAGCGACGCTCAGCGGCTGCTTGGGATGCGCCTTCAACGCCGAGGGGCGCGGCACTAGTCGCGTAGAGAGGGTGAGGTGCCATTGACGTTTGCTCGTACCCTCAATGGGGTTCAGATCAAAGTACCTTTGCTATTCACGGGGATTTAAAAAAGTACGCGGGCATGGGCTCTAGCAAGGAGAGGCTTCTGCAAACATGTTTGCGAAAAAAGTTTTCTGGATAAGCAAACTTTTTTCGTCCAGGTGCCATTCAAGAAGGACGCCCTCAAAAGGGGGGAGGGGGAGGGATGAACCATTATGGACGTCCACTAATGATGGAGTTTTTGAGTTTTTGGACTTTCTGTTCAAGTACATCATATTGTTGTTTTGTACTTTGAAGTGGTAGATTTTTTAAAAAATTAATAAACAGTTTGAAAAATGTCCGATAATTTGGATTAAAGACATTTAATAGGTGTACAATTTAGATATTTACATAAAATTACATATATTTACAAAATGGCGGCTGAAACAAACCCGGATAGCAAAGGTTTTTGCAAGGGTCGTGCAAAAACGTGTGTTTGCGTGCATGTGCATATATGTCTTGGTGGAGACCCGGCATCATACTGCACGCCCACATGGAACAGAAATGCATTTAAAATGATTTGCAATGTATTTGCAATGCATTTACAAATGTATTTCAAAATACATTCAAAATACATTTTGAAATGCATTTCAGTGTCTCAATCTAGTATATGCATTTTTGAAATGCATTTCTTTTCCGTGTGGGCGTGCTGGCAGCATGAGCAAATTAACGGACATTTTTCAAACTTATTTATTAATTTTTAAAAAAAATCTACCACTTCAAAGTGAAAAGCAACAATATGATGCACTTGCTGATCCATCATGCTATTTTAAGCAATTTTTATTTTATTTATTCTCTTTTTGTTTGGCTGTGATTGTCGTTGCAAATTTAACCATTGAAAGGGATAGGTTGTAATCCCCCTTAAGGCAATTCATATTAAATAAAAGGATGTTTGCTGGTCATTGCGCTCCTACTCGCGCGTATGACCAAATCATGACCATGACCATGACCAGAAAACATTTCCTCCGTTTTAAAGTAATTTTTTATTTGAACTGAATTTATGTTTTGAGACTAAATGTGACGTTTCCACGTGAGTTTAACTCTCGCGAGTACTCGTCAAGCACCTCGTATTAAACATTAAAAAACCCTAAACACAACCATCTCGACAGCTGCTCTCAAAATTCAAACATAGTTCGTATTCTGCGAGAAGATATACGCGACAGTTCTCGAACAGTAACACGCGCATTTTTGCACGTGCTATACATTGAGAACTGCTACAGAGAGCATCTCGGGAGTTTCTCTCACGTGGAAACGCACTTTTATGTTTATGAAAATTTGTTTATCGAAATACGTCATTGAAAACACGTTTCGACAAACAGGTTTGCAGGAACTCTATTTGTTTCTTGATTTCTCTAGTGTGGACAGGGGTTTAGGTGCGAGTTTATGGTGAGTCCCGCAAATATATAATGAAACCACTGGATATTAGTATACTAGTAATTTATTAGGACAAAATTATCAATAACCGAATAATATAAATAAACATGGCTAATTAGACTATTTGCAGGACCATATTTTACAGTGGCCATGTGCCCCCATCATCTAAGCTACACTATTTCAAAATAATGCGTAAAACGACGGAACAATACCATTAAGCAATTTTTACCATACTGCGATTTTTTGTAATGTTTATATTAAATATTAAGTAGTGTATAAGCGAGTAAAATTTTTAAACACAAAGTTCAGTATTCATTTTATGTTATGTATTTTCATAGAAATCGTACTATATCGACGAATTTTTTTAAAAGAAAAGTTATGTCAATAACGATTGATTTTCATCCAATTGTGTGCTGATTTTCTAGAAATAGTACTGAAGAATGGTATAGACTATACGAAAAACTTGCTGAACATTATTAACGGTCAAATTTTAGCAACTTTTCTGTAGCTTTTATTTATGTCGATTTTTTTAAACTTGTGTTTCAAAAATGTTTTCTGCTGTTTGAGAAATGTTGATAAGGAATGTTACAACTTTTTGCTTTTGATGATAAAATATACGACTTTTTAATTTTGGCCCTCCCCACCCACCTTACATTTACCTCTCGCACCGTCACTTTGTTACGCCACCACTGTGTCCCTTCAAGATGCACACAACGAGATTTGTCTGGGAGGGGAAATCAGGAATCAACTCTGAATCTGGTTTGTTGTTATCCGGCTGCGCGTGGCCAGGCTGAACCCTCCGCCACCTGCTGGCCGGCGGCCAACAGCAGCCCTAACCGTAGCAGATGGGACCTGAATCTGGAAGAATGAACAAGGGAGAGTCAGGTGGGTAAAGGGGGCGACACTATAGGGGCGCTGAGACAGTCAACAGCAAAAGAAATATTAAAACCAGTATAGCCAAAGACTTGTTTTTCAGTTTTGCTTTTTCAAAATAAGAAAAAGTGACCCCAGCCAGCTGGTCATCAAACCATCACACGCAATGGTGGATATCGACACACAAGGTGGAGGACACGAGCCTGGTTTTGTTCGAATTGAGGGGTAGACTTGTTTGGTTACAATTGGTTAGACATTTTATTAAAACTTTATCGAATATTGCTAATATGATTAGCCAATGCGGAAGAAATAAATAATTCGTGTTAGTCCATGTTCGATTTTTATATGTACAATTCGATAATAACAAGTTCGGCTCGGCAATCGACCGCCACACAATTCTAACAAAAGATGCCCTTGTTCGATGCAATTGAGAATTTTCAATTTATACAATGAGAACAATACATTTTAGTAAGCAACGAAACTTTACATTATATAATTAAAGTGACTACAAATATGGCGTGTATATATCTGTATATAGGAATTCGTTGTTTGCAAACAACGACGTCATTGAAACATGTTTCAATGACGGTATATGAAACAAACATTTGGAACATTTACAGCATTTGCAAATAAGTATATTGGTTACGGTTTTATCACTGTTAAACAGAAGTAATCAAATCACGGAAGTAATCATCTACTCTCAGCAATATTTTTTCCAAAAAAAACTACTAGTTATAAAATGTTATAAGGTAATAAAAGTGCTCACTTCTAAATATACTGCTTTCAAACTATAAATTTCCTACAAAAATAACTCTTGCTTCCCAACAATCTTATCCATAAGAAATAAATTTAGGTTATTATAGACAAATATTGTTTCCATGCGAAATGACGTTTAAAAAATAAAAATTCAACATTTGCAAAATGTAGAAAATTAGGATTTCCTGAAAAATGCGCTGTTTTTAAGGGTTCTTTAAGTCATCATTAAAAAACTTATTTTACATGCATGCAATTTAACAAGATGGTTTGCACAAATAATGCTTGCTGTTTTTTTGTTTAATTCTGAATAGTTTCTGTGTTTACTACAAGATAGGCACTTATGATATTGCTTGAATATTGATGTCATAACACGTATGCTGGGAGTGTACAAAATAATGGAAACACTTGTTACTTAAACAATGTGAGTCATAATAAATTAGATAACAAAAAATACAACTTAGTGAAGAATGCTTCGATTTGGTAATTACATAGAACAATAGTGCAGGAACAAAAAACTTGTTCCAGACATACGACAAATCTCAGTGATCGAGGTGTGCTCGAGAAACTGTTGAACTGCTGCAACGGGAAACGCTGCAGTTCGTCGAACCCAACTATACTGGTCACCAAACAGTCCGGACGTGAATCCAGTGGACTAAAAAATGTGGAGAGTTCTTGAGGAAAAGATGTACAAATTGAAGATTAATATAAGTAATGTAGAGAATTAGCACACAAAAATCACCGTTGACGTTGTGTCATTTGTGCGAAATGCACATGTGCCTGATGACGTAAATAGGATTATGGGTAAAGGGGAACATATACCTGAAAAATGTGAAGAATTTACCTAGAACTTTTTCAACGGTTGAACAAATTTAACATGATTTAGACAGTCTGCACATGACGGATGGAAACTTTTACATGGGACAGAGCCCTACGGTCAAACTGCATGCTAAACGTTTATTGAACGCCAAATTTGACCGTTCAACAGAGCATGCGCACATGAGGTCAACATTAACGGTAAGTGAGACGTTTCTTGCGATTCGGCGTTTGCCCAGAATCCTTTGTGCGTTACTATGCCCATGTGCGTTTGGAAATAATGACGTCAACGATAACGGTGAATTTTCTTGCTAAATCTCTCTACTATCGGAGACTTGAAACTACGAATTAAGAAAACTTGGATTGAACTCGACCAGCAAATAATCGATTCGTCAATCATTGAATGGCGCGTTAGACTCCGAACTTGTGTTAAGGCCACCGGAGACCATTTTGAACACAGTTTATAATTCATTTTTGTTCCCACACTATTGTTTTATGTAAGTGTCAAATTTCGTTTAAATCTAAGCATTTTTCACCGAGCTAGGTAGTAGACCCAGGTTCGATTCCCGACCGGGTCGGCTACCCTAACTGTGGTTTTCGCAGTTTTCCACAGTTGTTTCCAGGCAAATGCCGGGGTAGTTCCTTTGAAACTCGGTCGCGACCGTGCTCTTTCCTTCTACTTCCTCTTTCTTTAGACTTGTGTATCGATATGGGGATATATCCCCAACATTAGGCCCTCTATGCCCTTAGTTGACTTTTGGCCTCTAAGCTTCCACCAACCAACCTAAGCATTTTTTCACGAAGTTGTGATTTTTTTATTGGGTTCTACTTTTTTATGGCTCACAGTGTATACATGTTTCATTTGACAATATAATGAATACAAAGCTACACAGCTTTATTAATATGCTGTTTTGTGACCTTTTTACCTGTAATATAATATCAATTTTTCTTTCAAATGTTTAGTATACAAATTTCGAACAAACTGGAAAAATGTATATTTAATACATTCAGGGTTGAGGTACTGAGAATATATTCAATGCAAAACGAGATCCAAAAAATGTGCTTGACGAAATTTGTATATCAATGTTTTAATTATTATGTACACCCATTGTTAACTCTTTCAATTATGAAAGAGGTTGATAACTTTACATATATGCTGATAAAGATAGTAATATATGTATCTATGATAGGGATAATGATTATGTGTACGAGATGTCCATAAACAATTGCTTATTTTGACACACTTTCCATCACCAGCTATCATCGCGAATTTCATGGGATGGTGATTTCAATTTCACACATGGCCGAATGTCGACAATTACAGCTACAATATTTTCTCTTATGAGTTAAGTGTTGACCTCTGGTGGGAGATTGTTGAGCTACAAATTCGCGGATATCCTAACCAAATACAAATTGACAAAACAAAGGGTTGGTTCTGCTATTATAATATCTTTATTCATCACTCATATCAACAAGCATCGAAAATACTCGTCTTGATTGCAAATTCCATTAATGATCTTTTGTATAAAAATGTGATTTTAATTCCAGAATTCATATGAGATGAAACGAGAGGTTACATAGATAGGTAGGTGGTGGAAAACAACTTATTTTACTTTTATTTAAATAATTATAGTTACTACACTCTTAGTCATGTAACGCATTGTACCTCCTATTTATGCGTTACATATCAGGTACACGAATATTTATGGTGTT
>JAQGBW010005968.1:0-11225 GCA_034698625.1 Julus scanicus
GACCTTTCTGATTTATCAAGCTATCTTAACCAATTTTTATTTTTATTTAATCTCTTTTTGTTTGACGGTGAGTATCGATCGTTGCAAATTTACCCATTGAAAAGGATAGGGTTTCAAACCCCGTTAAGGAAAAAAGGAAAGTTATATTTTATATCATCATATAATATTCAAACAGTTTCTCACTTCCATAAGGATGACTTTTTTTTGTGCACAATCAGTTCCAAAAATCTGATTAGATGAGTATCTTGAGGCACGGAGTAGAAAACTTTGAAATGTACAACTCTGTGATTCGTTGTACATAGCTTGATCTAATGAAAAAATCGATTACTCTAAAATCTTGTTAAACTTTAAAAATAATTCAAACATGTAATAAGTATATCTTTAAGTTATTTGCCTAAGTTAGTTCACAATTGACAATTTTAGATTTGCAGAGTAAAATAAATTAGCCAACTACCATTTTGAGAAGAAATCTCCCATATCGCTTCTACAACCAACAACAATTGGAGAGCAATCAAATACTTTTGTTAATAATTGCATCAACAATTATACTGCAGTATTTGAAAGTAAATACAAATATTAAAGTATGCATCTTATAAGAGATCTTACCATGAAGTAAAGAAAGCCCTGGCTTATTTGTCCATTCTTGAATTTGAAAATTCATTTCTTGTGCTAAACAATGCAAGGTAGCTGTCTTTCCAACGCCAGTAGGTCCAGTTAGTAACAGCATACGATTGCATTTGTTGGTAGATAAGCACTCTTCCAGCCATGATTTCACTTCTGCGATCTTCTTCTTGTGAACTGCTAATTCCTCCTATATCATATTTCTAAAATTAATTCCCTAATCAAAATCTGGAATTCAAATGCATTATTAAAAAAAATGAACGATCAGATATTTTTCTACAAGTATAAATAATTTTCAGAAAGATAAATCAGTCATCTATTACCATGACAGTGTGAAGTTCACTGACATTAAAATTACTGTTTAAATTACATTCTCACTGCATGTCTTCTTGTGTGCGTTACCGTGACATTCTTTGATATAATCTTTAATGCTATTTACAAACACTGAATAAGGTTACTAAACCAAATCACCTGGGTCTTTGGCTGATGACTTTCAACCCACAATATTTCTGTTGTCAATTTGCCTTTCGTTGACTTATCTGTTTTGTTGCATTCTACAGATAAAGCTGCTGCTGCTGTTGGCCTAGATCGTTTATTGGATTCTACTTTCTCTGGTATGAAACTATCGAAAGACGAAACGACCCAAGGATTCTGACAAACATGACAGATATGTGATATTGGTTGAAAGAAATGCATAAGTTTCATGAAATTGGATTTTGAATATTCTATTCCTTACTTTCTTGTGAGGTAACTGCGTCATTTTTCTCTACATTTATCTTCACTTGGAATCAATGATTGCCATCACTTTAATAATATTTTTCGACTTTAAACTACGAAAATCTTCTCACCTTTAAAATGCTGTTTGTGATTTTTGAAAATTATAGTGAAATTTCCACAAAGTGTCGTCTGCTTGGCTCCATACGCTAAAGCGCTTTTGGCAATCGCCTTATTGACGTGTTTATGTTTACCTACAACCGTATTTTCTAGACCAGGAACCTGCGGAGATCAATTTTCATTTTTGCTGGCGCGGAAATTTGGAACTTTCCACATAGCAATCTACAATTTAGCGTAAACTAGTTGTTTTAGCGTTAACCAATGAATTAAATTATTATTTATAAGACCACTAGTGATTTTCAGTGACCACACCGTGAATGTAGAACTGTCGAAATTATGGTTTTTAACTAAGAAGAATTCAAGCGATATAACATAAACCTGTTGAATCTCGTTAGAAATCAGTGAATAGATGAGATTCGATCAAAATGCTCTACTGGATGACTATCAACAATTATAAAGTCATGTAAGTTTTTATTTGAATTATTATATATCATAATTTCGTGGGGCTTCTTATTTGAGAAAGTACAGTTATATATCCTTCGAAGAAATGTTGTCATCAATCGATATTCAATAGCCTATAGAATAGACAATTACTGAATTTAGACATGTGAAAATCCAGTAATATAATTAACATTTTTGTAATATCAACTAATTGTTGAAGGTCAATTAGAATTGCTAATTGTCAACTAGGAATCTTGGCAACACATGCCACTGTATAATAATAATAAATATAGCTAAACCGGCCTTGGATTTGATAACGCTAATATATTTTAAAATATTTCCCTTGAAATCATCTGTATTATTGATACACACGTGCTTACAACTACCATTTTACTTTCCAATTTAATTGAAAATTGTGTCCGATAGCCAGCATTATAATTTTCATTAAAGTTGGTGTGACCATCATCAAATTTTACAAAACATTTGCCAAATTATTCCAAATTGTTTAAACACCTCTAAACGTTCTTTTAAATTTTGTAGAATTTTCAAACGTTTCTGAGGAAGTCATTTGTTTGTGCATACTATAGATGAATACTTTTATATAAAATATTGTAACTTTATTACTGAAGTAAAGTAGCATGGGCATATAGGAAATACGATTCAAAATGGGCATACGCCGCAAGGGGGTGCTGAACCATAATATGTAAAGTTTTATATTTTGGCGAATGTAATTCTTCCGGCATCTTTGAAGAGGAAAAGTAAAACACAAGTTTTCTTTCCAGTTTTAGATAAAAATGATAGCTTATTAACTCAAGTTCCACTTAAAATTGGGATAGGCAATATATAGCATTGTGAACAAAAATGATTATTTATATTATAAATTTTAAAGTATGAATTAAAATAAAAAGGTTACTTTTTCTCTTCATGGCTAAACATACTAAAATTTTCTGATTATAATTTTAACATAAACAATTAATTTTGTGCAACCTACCATTAGACCACTTAAATGAAATGATGTAAATTTCAAAACAATAAAAGTGTAGTCCTGTAAATAATATAAGAAGAATCCAACCATAAATACGCAGCGTTGTATTAATAATATACTGTATTTTCTATTGCTTATTTTCCACTAATCAATAATTGTATACAATGTTTATGTACAGATATTACAATTCGGATATTTACATTTTTTTCACATTTATTTTCACAATTTGAGAATGGTATCTGTGTATGGCAGTGACTTGACTGTAAGGGAGTCTTTTTAATATCATTAATAAGTGAAATGAGGTATATATGTGTTGACCGATGACCACGACACCTGTTGACACTGGATTACATTGTCCATTTCAACTGGATTCTTCCATTTATCAGCTTCCGTTTACAGAACTTTGGTAGTGCATCCATAAATGTTGCAATCCTGTTGTTTTTCATTTGAAGCAATGCCCACATGTTTCTCATCTGTTCAGCATGTATGGTACAAAAACTGTGATGATGATGAGTATTAATACAATTAGGATTGTTTAATAATTTATATTAAGTATTAGGTACCATATGTACAATTCTTTGTAGATAAAGATTGAAGTGGTTGCAAATGAGTTACTTTCATCTCTTTCCCATGGAAGACATTGAGAAAAAGTATGTAGCATATGTACGTTGTACATTTTCTTGTAAAGTTCTTGCGCAAATATGGGCACAAGGTTCCTATCCGACTCATCGCATCACAATCCACCTCACTTGAGTATCCACTCCATACAGCCACAACAAAAACGACACAAACACTGTTAAAAGAATTCTTGGTGGTACTCCTACATTCGCACATTTGTTGGGAAGACCGTACCAAACACGTAATGATTTCTGGATGGCTAGAGCATCTTCACTATTCTTCTCTTTAGGAAGGTTCGTTGTTTTCGGCGCTCTGGGGGAAAAAATACAAGTATTATTAATGTGTACCAATATATTCACACTTCCCATTAATGGTATTCATTGGGATATCATTGATGTTAATCCTCAAGTTTACAAGCTTACCTTGTAGAATGAGTGTCTAATCTCACCCACAAGTCATTGAAGTTGCGATGCTTTGGAGGGTTGGAAGAACTGGCACGCAATGACATAAGCTTTTTTCTCGACTTATGCTTATTCCGCCTTCGTCCATGTGTTGTTTGGTCGCTGGAAGAGCCATCTTGGTCATCTTCAACATCAGTGCCACCATCGCTGTCAGCAATCTCTTGATCCAGAGCGTTGGCAGATGAAAAATCTCGCAACAGACTGAACTCTGGAATTGTCGGAGGACGTGATCGAGGACGTTTTCGGTGCCTGTAAAATTATGAGATTAAAATTGTGAACAAGTTGAGATAAGAGTGAACATGTGACAACTTGAGCCGGGTGTCCACCAAGACGCACATGTATAAACACGTTTTTACAAACATATGCAAAAAAGTTTGCCCTCCGGGTTTGTTTCAGCCGAGACATTTTTTAAATATATGTAAATATAAAAATTGTACAGTTATTAAAGACATTTAATAGGTGCACAATTTTGATATTTGCATATATTTACAAAATTGCTGCTGAAACAAACCTGGAGGGCAAACTTTTCTGCATATGTGTGTAAATACTTGCATATATATATATACATACATGTACGTCTTGGTGGAGAGCCGGCTTTAAACTATAGTACATGTGCCAACGTAAACAGTACAAATGTAATCTCTACTGTAATATGGTTCTAGCAATATATCAGAAAAACGATAACAGTCATTAAAAGTCCCATCTTGCTTCGTTGAATTTTGAAAATCAACTTTCATGAGTAATTATTTTAAAACATTGAAATATTTGCTCCAGTCTCCCACTCTCTCGTAACAGTTTTAATTTGCTGAAGTTTCGTTCCCTGTTTACGTTACTGGCAATTTAAGAACGACCTTACATTTCATACAATGCCACTAAAATTTCGTTATTTTTAAGTACAACGACCTTTTCATAATTTTTTTTTTTAAAAAAAAACATGCTTTCAAGCTTGCTTTCAATTCTAAAGGTAGTGAGGGAATGTACTTTTGGATTTTCATCTTGTATTTTTCAGCACGTGCTGAACCCATGACAACTGCATTGTAAGATAAAAAAAATCCATCAATTCGTTTAAATAATACACTTGTACAGATCCCCGAGTGATGAAAATGCAGAATCATGAGAAATTGTTGAAGAAAGAATTTTCACCAATAGAGCTCTTGAGAAGAAATACAAGTAAGAATGCAATAGGAATGCTCTTTGAAGTATGCAAGTAGTTTTATGTTTACACCGAATTTTTATGTGCAGGAAAGTTTCTCAATTTTAGAGACCATCATACTTAAACCATTTGAGCTCGTTTATTTGCCGTTAAGCTCGCTTTATTTATAGTTCACTGCATAGAGCATAACTTCCAGCTATATTCCACTCGAGATTGTATTGATCGTGTATACTGCACAGGGACAAAAGAGGGGAGTACAAAAGAAACGTAGACCTAAGGAGGAAGAAATGCGCTTCTTTTGATCTAAAAATTGTATTTACGAGGAAGCACCCACGTTTCGCCTATTATTTGTACTATATTGGATCGACAGTTGATTGATTGAAGAGCAAGACGCCTGTTTACACGAAATGCAATATAGTACAACTTGCCAAATTACTCGATGTGATGTAGGAGCTAGGACTAGTGATGAAAGTGAAAAAGGAAACAAGAATTGCTCTTTACAGAGTCAAATTTAATTTCGCAGAAAATTCTGATGCACTGGCAAGAGTTCAATTGGATACGAATTTGAAGTTATAAAACTTGACATTGCTTGGAAACGTCTATCTCTAAAGTAATGCCTGCAAATGCAATTACATGACAATGCCTTTGGCAAGTGGCAAATAAAAACAGACACAATTGGAAAGTTTTTTTTTATGATTTTTACATCGTTATTCCACTAAAATTGTCCTTATCTTTGTGCTACGTAATTTGGAAATGTGAGAAAAACAACCTATAATAAAGCTTTCGCCATTTTCCATCGAACCACTTTCCTTCTAGCTTGTTGATTGATTTTCTATCACATTTTTATGATGTGTCAAATGATAAATCCTGGCAAATTTCATTACATTGCAATTACGCCACCCTCAAATAGCTTCTCGATGGATTTTATATACATTTATTAAGTGTTGAACGATGATAAATTTATGCCTTTGTTGTTAGCTTAAACGACAGCACCAAGTACACCATAAATTTGTCAAAGCTTGCAGACTTACGGTTTAATTTTCTGATAAATAGATATATGCTCCACTTCATAGCCCATGCTCTGCACAACATCCAGTACAGTGTGATTTCCCAAAAAATGACCTATTTTGTAAAAAAAAAAAAATGACAATTAGTACCGTTTATTCTGTTTTTAATTGCAAGAAAAAATTTATATTTAGGAAATGCTGCATTTTCATTGAAGGAGAATATTAATTATTCCAACAACATCAACTTTGCTAACTAGGAAAAAATGATACGTTTATACGAAATTGCCCAATGGCTTCAACAAACCAAATTCCACCATAACTATAAAATGACTCATGCAAACATAATTACAATAATTATAAAGGCTGCAGAAATCCGAGTAAATGTAACCAGCATTAACGTAATTTCATTCTGCAGACTAATTAAATTAGCATATAGTATGGGTTTTGTTTGTAAATGTGAATTAAGTGTATCGTTAATTTTTATTGCATGCCTACAATGTGAACTCCCCACACAGACAGACATTCACCGCTCTTCCGTATATACTATAGATGTGTAAGGTACAGGTTTCATTACAAATGCACATTTATTAATGTTATCTATAACATAATATTATTCTAAGCTCGCCAAAACTCCACATAATTACAAAACACTCTTGTGAAACGCCCCTTTCTCATCCATACGCATGTGTAAGGAGGGGGATGTAATAATAAAAACGACTTTGTCCCAAGACACCCCCCATAATGGCATCTGTCAACTTCAATCACACAATTCCACAAAAAACTACTCTTGAGAAATGCTGATATTAACAAGCATAAAAATACATAGCTCCACCTAGAATATACAACCTTCCTGTACCTATTTTGGAAGGTAGTATTTCTGTATAGAATCATGAATCATTTCTCAAAAATAAACCCTCTTCAATATGTGCATTTTTTTGTTTTGTTTTTGTATCCATCTAGCTACGGTTTAGATTTTGGTGCATGGAATATGCAATGTATTTTCATTATTTGGCATATTTCCATCATTTCTCGGAACCCGTTAGTTCCTGCTGCATCACAGGAATTTAAATGCCGCGTGACATTGCAAATCATCAACTTGGATGGCGCCAACATCCACGCCTGGAATGTGTTGAAATCACATTTGCTAGTTGCTATAAACTCGACAGGGAATGTGTTGTATAATGACAACGTCGCGACTGGCTCTCAACATTCAAAGAGTTGCTGCCAAAGAACATTTACATAAATGGTTTGCTGGCTGGCACTGCAATATGTGTGTGTATGTTTCGACACAGTTTGTTTCTTGTCCAGAAACTGACATGGCCTCCAAGGGAGTATATCCTACTGCGTGTTGTTTTAATTTGCAAAATTATTTAAGGTGGAATTTAGCGCCGCTGTCAAGTTGATGCATTGGGACATGAATGGGCGACATAAAAGCATGGCCATTGCTTTTTATCCAAGGCGCAGCAGCTGTTGTCCTCTTTGTGGCACACAGTTTTATGGAGGGGAAAGGTCTTTCTTTCATGAAATAACTTCCAGTTGTGTACCCCTCCTCAATGGATGCATCCATCCTTCCTGCTGTGTTAAATTATGGGATGTCAACGGTAATAGGGTATGGCACATGCCGCGACTGCAAGCTGCATGCAGTGAGAAATCTAAGCACTGTCATGGTCCCAAGCGAGCAATTACTGCAAGGAAATACTTGCATGGGGCTAGGGGAGAGACACCCTCCCCCCCTTGATGGAGTGAGGGGTATGACATCATAACCTACCAGCGCCAAATGCGAAGAAGAAGCTTTTGTCCGGATGTGCCAATAGTAATTCCATGACTCGTTCGGCCATCCTATTGTTCCGCCTGCAGATCAATTCCTCCCTGAAATATTCGTCAATGTTATGTGCTGTGGCAACGTCAAATGGTGGCACGGTGGAATTCACCAAGGCAGCAGGAACCTAAAGAAGAAAAATTTCAATATATTAATGAAATGTGGGTGATGTCTTGTTGTAAGATAAAACTTTGGTTTGGAGAAAAATGGGGATGGATGGTCCTATTTCATTCCTTTGACGTTTCAGAAATCAATATCAAACATGATGATGAATGAATTTCAGCAAGAGTTGGTCATGACAGTTTATGAAAAGTTTCTTTATACACCATATCATCAGACTATAGGTGACCTCCTTTGGCAACCCAGTTTGGAATGACAGGTTGAAGTGATGGGTTTCCCCTCGGATTTCAAGAATTGGACATTTTTGTCCAGTTTCTCACTCTTCAAGCGTTAAACTAACAGGAAATGGGGAAACCTTGGGAAATGAACACCGAACACTGTTTAAATAACCCAGCAAAGCCTTTCTTACTTCTGTGGGATGTTTATGAGCTCTTTGCCTGTTAAAAACAATCGGATTTGCAACAGTCACACATTCTGCAGGAATTCTTCAGATGTGCCGATGCTGTTCAAATTTGCAAACCTAAATTGAGGAAAGTTCCCTCATTTTTATTATTTTTTTCTTCAAATTGCCATCAATGTTTGATGCTTATACATCACAGCGCTTGAAGCTATCAATATTGATCCACCCTAAGTCCCTAACCCACCAAGCTCACTCATAACATCATCAATCGTTGTGAGGGAATCACAGATTGAAGATTCCATGAAACAGCATGCAAAAACGTGGTTTGAATTGCATTTTAATAATTACCTGCGTAGTGTCCTGGTTGAAAAGCACTGTATTTAAATCCCCGCAATTGTAGTGATGTATAAGGTCGTCTGTGGTGTAGTGCACCTTTTCTCCACCAGCGCGGATACTTTCGTGTTGATGCAAACTTTGATTCAGGGCGAATATTACCTAAAATTAGAAAAAGCAAAAAAAAATGAGATTTTCATAGGACAATTTTTCATTTTTGATGGTTAATGTTTGAGCAACTTGCACTTCATAACTTGGCGCACGTGCAGCTGTGTAAGATGGGAAAACAAGAGCACAAAAATAAATGCAGTCTAACATTAATAAAAAAACTCAACACTTTCGTTGACATATTGTTTTTATTTATTACTTTAGTTCTATATTCAGGGTAATTCAATAAGTTGGGCTTCAAATTTTTAAAAAAATAATCAATGGTGTCAACTGTATATAGCTAACAAATTCATTAATTAATTAAGCTTAAGTGAGAAGTAACCAAGTAACACACAACGCTGAGTCAATGTTAAGGTGAGTTGAGAGAAACTCTCAAAATGCTCTCAAATGCAGTTCTCAATGTAACACGTGCAAAAATGCGCTTGTAACTGTTCGAGAGCTGTCACTGATAGCTGTCGAGATGCTTTTGTTTGGGGTTTTTTACTGTTTAAAAGCTAAGTTTGGGAAATTTTGTGGAATTCGAGATGCATGACGAGTAACTCGCGAGAGTTACCACAGTTACTCAACTCGCATGAGCCTGCGCCCCAAGTCTGCACAGAAAAATTGCCAAGACGAGCTCAAGTCAGCCAAGACTGTGGCAGGGTGTCATCTCAAGATTAAGCTTAAGCTTGAGATGCAGCTTAGAAGAGATAAGGGTTGAGCTTCAGTTTGTTGAGCAACTGCAGTACAATTGTACAAGCTTTTTAAGTGTTAATTTGCTCTCCATAATATACAAACAAATTAGCCTTAGTCGCCTTTGGGCCCCTAAACCCTAACCAACAACATATACAAACAAATAAAAGCATGGTACAAATTGACTCGCATAACATATAGATATAAGAAGGCAAATTAAATAATAGTCCTATAAATTCCCACTTCGCCGACAGTAATGCTAGAAATATGCTTTGTCGGCGAAGTGGGACGATACCAATGCGCATGGCCCAACAATTTTTAGTTACTTAAATCAGTTGGTTGTAAGCATTTTGGTATGTTATTTTTTAAATCTCAATATATATTATATATACAATTTGGAAGTGATGCACAGACGAGTAACATGCACTCTGAGCATTTGCTTCCTTGTTCATATAGGTTAGGGTACTTCAAAATATACTTATGCATTTTCACCGGATTTTTTTCTCTAAACTTGATGGAAAAATACGCAAGCTGTTGCGATGAACGATCGTTGAATTATAATAGGGGGCTTTCTCGCTCCCTTTTCAAAAGTTGTCACAGTTGGGTGCTTCAAACCTTTGTGAAACGTTTTCCCTGCTTAGTATATAGTACTGTAGGGCCAAACAACGGCGGCAGGCAGATTATAATAGATTATAATTTATTTCGCGATTATAAAAGTCAGTTCTGCAGTTTCGAATACGGAATAGAATCCCAAAATGTCGTAAAAGAATGCCTATTCTGGCTCTCTAAAAGCACTCAGACTTTAATGTTGGGTGGGCAAATTAGGAATGTCTGCGGGTCTTGCATGGTAACACGACCAGGGTCCACGTTGACCAATTAAGAATAAAAAACTGAGTGTTTTCTCGAGTGCCTATATGTGTAAATTAACACTATCCAGATGCTGTTGCGGTGGAATTTGCGGCAGCCATATCAACCACATTCATGCTATATCATATTACTGCGGCTGATAAACGAGAAGCGCAACATTTCGGAGAAAAACTTTTACTAGGTCATACAATATGTCGAAACATGCACTCTTCTGAGCACTCTAAAGCCGCCACTAATCATATATCTATAGTCGGCAACAAGACCTTGCAGGAGAGCAAACTCATATCGAATATGTATTTTGGTTCAACCAATACAGTCTCAAAATACATCAATAGTATCATGAACTGGCGATAGCAGCTAATTTGAAACTGTTGAAATATTTGGTCTAGACTCATTACTCCCAATTTCAATTAAGGTTCCATTAAATTTGTGTGCAAATTATAGGTTTTTTTTTGGCAAAACATGAGCTTTTTTGCTATCTGAAGAGGATGAGATAGGTTTACGAAATATAAGTACATACACTGTAGTACCATGAAATTTTATAATTCCTTCTAAAACTGTGGTGTACAATTTGGGAACAGAAGCTTAAACAAAATACTTTTCGAACCCTTTCAATGACTACCTAGGGCCATTTAAAAAGCACGTCCCCGATATTATACTGCGTTTACATGAGCACTGAAAGTACTTTAATTTGAGATAAATAAACGTACCTTAAACCAAGTCTAA
>JAQGBW010005969.1:0-11224 GCA_034698625.1 Julus scanicus
CAAAGTGAAAAACGACAATCGGATGACTTTGCTGATTGATCAAGCTATTGTAACCAATTTCTATTTCTATTTAATCTATTTTTGTTTGACGGTGAGTGTCGGTGCAAATTTTCCCATTGAAAAGGATAGGGTTTCAAACCCCGTTAACCACTTTAACATCTGGCGTTTAATGAGTAGCTAAACTTTGGTTCTGCAGTGGTAAATTACAAAAAAAAATAAATGATAATCTTTTTTCTTGATTGTTTTAGGAAAGCCTTGTTGATAAAATGACTAGTGCAATGTGTTTTGTAATTGTTACTGCGTTTGTTATCCAGTAGTTTCGCATGACACAACTTGCCCAAAACTAGCTTTTACTGTAAGGTCTTTGCTTTTTTTTATCTCAACATAAAAAAAGTTGTGTGAAATTAACGCAATTTGTGCTTTACGTGGCAATGTTAAGCGGCATTGCCAAATGTCATCGTTATCGAGTGATTTCCAAACGGTTCGCTTTGCTGGCCAAGTGTATGCCAAGAATACCCTTCATCATCCTAACCTGTTGCCACCAAATACCAAACTGTTCTTGTCCAATATTCTAATTTGCCTGGTACTGTCTCTCAGTGTGAGTTACTTGTCGAAGCTTGTATCTGCTGAATTGTGAACGAGTGTAGATCTTAAGAATGGCGTGAACGAAGATCTTCCTCCTCTCCTCGTCTTAAATCTTTTCCAATTTACTCCGATTTCAAGTTCATAAGTGTGTATTTGCAGAATATTAATGGCAATATGTGTTACTCGTGTGAAAACTATACTGCATTGATTGTCGTGAAAAAAACACTTACTTATCCAGCTACAAGCCCTCCTTTCTATGAGCGAACTATTTAAAAAAAAATGAAGCAAGATTTCACTCTGCTATGTAATCTTTTATCAATTATTATAACTAACCAGCTTAGAGTATGGAAACTTGTGTGGCGACGCCAAAAGAAGATGAGTTGAGTAGCGCCTTGGCAGCAGTCTGGAAACAGTAGCTGTCAAGGTGTTATCCAAGCAGTCAATGGCGAAACCTTTTTGCTGTGGCCCAATGTAAAAGAAGGACAAAGATGCTCTTTGACCTCTTTCATTGTGGTTCGGAGGTGGATTGCCACTCATCCGAGATATATGCCAAAATGGATTTTTGATATCCTAATATGATTATATGCATAGGCAGTTATGCAATGGAGAGTTTAACGAATGAGCGTCTCTTTTTATAAATTTTCAAGCAGTGGAAATGTCATAGTCATGTCAGCCGCTTTCTCTCGAGCCCCTTAATTCTTACGATTTGCAATATTGAATGTTGTCGGCAAACTTGTAACCGGACTTTGAAAGATTGTGCATCAGATAATCATCACACTTCCAGGGTCCTCGAATCGAAATTCATTTTTTTAACATACTTAAGACGAACAAGATTTACACGTTTCTACTACAGTAGTTGCACGATGAAGCATGTCTTGCTTCGGTGACACCTGATTAGTTAATACCTATTTTCAAATGTGCTGTTACAGAACGTCCGAATTTGGGTTCGGCACTTGCTAGAGTACTTAATTTTTGGTCTAGTTCAGGGTGATGACCCAATGGTCAGTCCAGTGCAATGCCATTTTATAGCTTCTTGGCTTACGCTGTGTAGCAACACCCATCCAAACATATCAAACACTGGGATGCAATCAGAATGATGGGCAACAACTGTCACGTTGAAATTAATAATTCACCGAGCATATTCTGTTGGTTGTTTTGTTTAGATTTTTGCCAAAAAAAACAACATTTGTTTCGTTTCATGCCTGTGGCAATGCAAGAACCCAGTGAATAAGTATGCTCGTAAAGAGAGATTATTGAAATTTGGCTTTTTGTGAGGTTTCTGTTTGGCTCGTCAGGTTGACCATCGCCATAAATGGTCTTTTTAAGCGAGTTGTCTGCTGTGAAGGTGGCCATGGATAAGTTGCAGAACCCAGGAAATTTGTACCTTTAACAGAATTTTATATTTTCTTTATGAAACACGACCATGCTGTTTTTTACTTGAAAAAATCAATCAACTTTTTGAATTTTGAATTTAGATTTGTAATCGATGTTAAACATCAATTATATTTCGCTATTTGTTGATGGAAATTATTCTAATCATGACCCTAAAGCGATTTCCTAGTTAAATTAAAGATGATTTTATTTGGAACAACACAATCAGGTTTAAATATTTTCCATTAACATACAAGGAGGCTTTGCTTGATATTTTATCTTATAAAGATAAACTACAGTCTAGAATCATGCTTAATTAATCAAAATTAAAAATTACAAAGATCTTAAGCACAATGCAAATACAGTTGAAATTTTCATTAAAAGTTCTTGTGACGATACCTATCCTAGATTTCACCGAATCATGATGTGCCCATGATGATATGCAGTAGAATCGATGAAAGATGAGCAATTTCTGATTTTATATTTTGCATTCCTGTACATAATATATATGTATATTTTTTTTCATTGTCCACATTGGGTCTTTTGTTTCGCTTTTTTTTTTTGTTTTTTGCTATAATTTTGTCTTCTTTTTTTAAAAAAAAGATATTTCGTTATCTGTCCTTAATTCTATGAAGTTATACCTCGTAATTCTCTTATTACCCACAATTGCAGGCTATGTATAATACAATCATGTGAATACCGAATGTTTTTAAATCTATATATTATTTCCCAAAATGGCATGTTTTCAACAGCATCTCCGCATACTTTTTTTTGGGATGCTGATTATAAGTTTGTTTTCGTGAAAATGTGTTTGGCTTGTCATGCTTGTCCAGAGCTGCTATTTCTCAGGGAGAATATTGTTGTGAATAGAATCATCAGCTAATGGCGGATCTGTGTCTTTGTTATTTTTCATTTGGTTTGAAATCTTTTTAACGAAAATCATTTCTTTATCATTTGTCCATTAAACTAAATATGATCATATTTCAGTCACTTGCCACTTCATTTTAAAATTTTGTAATAGTTTTTTTTTTTTTTTTTTTTTTTTTAACAAAAGAACGGTTTAATAAGTTTGAACAACCTAACTTTAGTCATTCCGAAACTACTGTAAAACACCATTTAGTGTTACCAACGGATCCATTTTCAGAAAACTGTCGCGACAATGTACAAAAGTATGATTGCAAATTTTTTGTTGGTCATTTTGTTTGTTTTAAACTATTCTGGAATGAAAAAAAAGCAAATTTTAATGTTTGATTTTAATAGAAAATGAATGACTTATTTTAATTTCTTGCACGATTTAATTTTTATTTTTATTTTAACATATCAGGATTTGGAGGTTTTGTAAACTATTACCCAAGCTCAAGAAAGGCTTTCTGTGCTTTTATAGCAACGAGTCTATAACCAAGATTGATGTTGTCACCGCCAATCTTCATTTCGATTTGGGGCTATTCATTAATCTAAACGAAATTCAACAAATGTGAAATGGAAATATTTTGCCATTTTAGTTCCCAACGTGACCCTTGGTATAGTATAGACTCTTTTTAGGAGGTAGAAAGCAGCTACGGTCGTGCGACAATTACTTATTTTTCAAAAGCCTTCACATTGATTTTTGGTCGAGTTTCAGAAACGGATTTCTTATATATATTTTTTTATGGCATTCCTTCGTGCATCAGATTAGTTCCTGTATGTTGTTCGCGCTGGGCTTTTTGCACCGTCAGATGATTTTTATTTCCTACAACATACATAAGTGATCAGTAATCCAATATTTTTCCCTAAGGATTTCTATTTAGCAAAGTTAGGTTTTGCTGCCGCCATATTGAAAACAGGGTCTCTTCATCCATTGCTCGTTTCTTTTCTATATTCTTTTCCCCCTCGTCTTCTCCGTCTTATCATCATGTTATTCCTAAACGGATCGCACTCCATTTTTCAGAGCTGATGACTATACATTTCCATATATACTATGTCGTGATCCTCCTGGTGATTATTTTGATCGCACTTAACTTATTGTAACGCGTCTATATATCCACTATTCGAGTACATCGCGTCTAGATTCCCATGCTGCTATAGGTTATAATTAAGGAAAAGTCTCGTCTTAGCAGTCTAATTTGAATGTTTGATATATCCACGCATAAAATCTATATACATATAGCTCATTTGTCTTTGTATATCGTTCATATTGCCATGATAAATTTAACAATTATACTAATTATTAGATACAACTAATTGTACGTATACTGGTGTAGTCGTAACTTCCCCCTCCTTTCCTATCAATTATATTACTTAACCCTGTAAGTACACTAAATTCCCATTCCTCGTAAGGAGAACTAATAAGAACGATGATGATGATTTCTCATGAGTTAAGGTGAAAATTTTGGTTCTGCGAAAACAAGACACATTCGAGAAAAAGTTATTTTTCATCATTGGTCGAAAACAAAAAAGCATCGAAACTAGTAAATAGTAAATGTTTTTCAAAAGGTATGGTCGGAGCTTTAGTTGAAGAATTTTGTATGTTTTTCATATACCATACTTTTTGCCTGACATTATCACAGATAAATATATATATAAAAATATAATATAATATACATATAAACTTACTTTAATGAATGCCATTATTTCCTGCCATACGTGACCACCTCTAAAAACTCCATTTTTCCCACGTTCAACCCCACGCATACATTGAAAACATCCCCAACCCATCTCCCCCCTACTTTCATAAACCACCTTAAAAACAAAAAAATCTATACTTTTTCTACCTTTTTACAAACAAATAAAAATTTAAAAAATAATGTCCTTGTGTTGATGTACAACGTTGCTATTTTTCACTATAATGGAAACGCAAATCTAGTATACGACAACCACTGATGTTGTTTCTTGTATAGTTCTATCTAGAATGTCAACTTTCTTTGGTTCAATTCACGTTTTTCATTTCCATGATAGCACACACAAAAAAAAAGTGTTGCGAGTGTTTTTTCAATCGTTTTTGCTAAAGTGGGTTCGCACATGCGATTTACGCGGCAAAAAGTTGACGGAAAGGAACTTTTGTAAACATCTGTGAGATCTTGTCTCGAAATTTGCACAAATTTTTGCTGATGTTCGCTTTTGGTCCATCGATTTTTCTATGACAAATGAAATTGTGAAATCCGTTTACAGAAACCTGTTGGGACCTAGGTGGCGCTGGCATTCCTTGCCAGCAGATGGCGCTGCATGATCTTCCAAGATAACGTAGCGCCATCTGTGGTCATTTGTCGAAAAATTGTACGGGAGAAGTTTTCTTCCATTTGGCGCGATGGCGAGAGTGGATATTTTTTTCAATGTTGTTTCGTTGATCTCGTTCGTGTTTAAGAATTATTTTTATGAGAAATTTTGAGACTCGGCGAAATATTACTACCTTTGTATATTGTCCCTTTCCATATAAAATGTAAATTTCCAACAAGTACAAACAACCGTATAAATTAGATTGTGTAAACTAGGTTTTCCCTCCCTTAAATTTTCAATGTAGAAATCGATGCCGCCTTGTTTCCTTTATCAATTCCTGGTATTTTTTCAGTGATTGAAAACCTGTTTCATGTTTCATCCTACCCTGTAGATCTCACAGGTGGACAAAATGGTCCCCTCGACATTGCCAACTGGATTTCGAATGTATAAAATAGCAATTGCCAAGCGATGTATATCCACGTCAACCATTTTCAAGTTGTTTTTATTCGATGAATAATTTCGAGTGTCACGGTAACATGCTTGATACAAAAAAAAAGCAAGATGGCGTCTTTGCATTCCCAAATCACTGTTTCGAAATTTTAGAGTATCTGTTCGTTATTTTTCGGTCTAGTAGACGTTGTCTTTATATAGTCTGAAACCATGTTCTGAAATGGAACCTGTCACTGCTGTCATAAGACGTTTTAGGCTCTTGTGAAACTCGGAAGTAATCATTTTGGGTTGATATTTGTTCATTTTTGTACTACGAGATTCTCATCATCAAGAATCGTGTAACATTCAGAGGCAATGCCTCCTTCCCTCTTTATCTTTGCACAAATCATAATCACTGACTTGATCCATTGTTTGTCGGGTTTTAAATACACTGTTCGAATTAATTGTGCATACTTAGTGCTTGCTTACAGATGGAGGATTACACGGTTTTGCAAAGCACTAATTGTGTGGATTGTCAATTTGAGCTTTTTGTAACATAGATTCGAATGGGTTTTAAAAGGACGAATCTTGTACTAATAAGAACGAATGGCCGATTGCATATGCGATAACATTAATTCGAGAATTAAAATATGAAAAAATAGCAGCGCCATCTGCCATTGGTTCATTGTTTTCGTTGATTTTGCAAGTTCCTTTATGTTCGGTGGTTTATTGAGATTGAAATAAGGATTGATCTCTTAACCATTGGCCAATGTGACGTTTGTTTTGCTCGTCTTTGGTTGCCATATACATACACATCACTTTTTTTTATAATAATTACCCGTTCCTCAATCATTCTTGAATTTCGTGGTACATCGACCAACCCGTGACTTTGGTTTTATTTATTTTTTAATTCACCTCATGAACTTATTTACCTCGACTGCGTTTTTTTTTACAGAGATTTATTCTGCATTTTCACAGACGATTTTTTTATGCCCACACGAATTTTTTTGAAAACCTGCTTATTGACTTTTTTGTAGTTAACTTTGCCAGGCTGAAGTAAAATTACAAGAACGTTTGCTACAAATTGGTTTCCAGTTCTAAATTTGAGTATGACATCAGTTAAAACAACATTAGTTTTTAAAGATTTTGGATTTAAACTTTTTTGGATTTACTTGCAAAATAAATTTGTGATGAAGAATGCCAATTGAGCTCTTTTTGTGATGATGTGTGAAATTCCTCGCAAGCTGCTCGTAAAAGTTGGATACATTTATAGTTTTAAAACCTATGTAAATGGTTAAAATTTTTAATCCATGTAAACATTCATTTAAATAATCTTTTCTAAGAATTACAACAAAATTATGAAAAAAAATGTCAGGAATACCATCGTGTTCAGGTTCTCAGATCTCCCTGGAACCTGAACTTGAAAGTTAGTCAAGCTACTTGACAAGGATTTGACAAATGCGAATACATATATTGTTTTCCTTGAAAAATAAACGAAACTCATCTAAACAACTTCGCAATTCAATTCGCAAATGCAGTATGACCAACACAAGATGTCATAATGATTAGACTTGTACGTTTAATATTAGCATAAATATTCTGTTTTATTCATTTAAAATAACGTGTAGGTGCAATTTTTTCTTTTTTTTTGTATTGTTTAAAGTTCCAATGTTTATTTTAATACATATACGTATGCTCCACCTGCTACCTCATTACAATTACCTCTACGACGAATAAAAAAAAGCTGTAAGCCACGGTTTGGTCCCTGTACCCACTTTTATCCCCTCCCCTTACCTTTGCATTTTTTGTTATTTTAAGTGATACCTTTACGTGTTAGTGTAATATGATTTGCCGAGTTTTATTTTAACGTCCATGTTATCGTAATTGAAATGAACGTGCTTGCTCGAATAATCGATTAACCGCAATTACTTTAGCACGAACGTTTTTCAAGTGCCAAGAGTCCATACACACTAACGTATACATAGTTGAGGAGGATCAATATTGAATTGTAAAATAAGGTGACTGTGACGTGTAGCGCCATCTAATGTGGTTTTTGGCAGTGGGAGGGGGTGTATCAACGACAAGAGATCGTGCACATGTTGTATTCTATCTCACTAATTAATTAATGGCAACGTATAATGAACGCTGCTTATTTCAAATGTAATTAACTTGAAATGAGGAGAAAAAAAGACCGTGGAGTTCCAATGAAATCTGAGACAATATGCTGAGAAATAATGTTGTGCCCTTTGACGATGGGCCCTATAGCAATTGGCATTGGGAGGTAATTGGGGCGTTGGGGGTGTGGGAGGTGTAAATAATTTGGTGTAAAATCAAACGATTCCTAACTATCCATCGCTAGTCTGTATGTTCTTTTGATATATCATTGTATAATCATTTTATTATTCTTATCATTTTTTCCTTTTATGGATTGTATAACTCTGTACTTGTGTACAGTTTTTGAGTCTTCACAGACTTTTCTACCTCATTTAGATCTAGTATTTTGGTTTTTGTTTTTTATCAGGGACATGCATTTGGGAATTCTACCATATACGTCATGATATATAAAAAAGGCATCGCCCGTCGTTCTCTCACACACACTGACGTCACGTACCTGTCTTTCATTGTGCTCTTCATTGTATTTGTTGGTACCAGTGCAGTGTGATTCGATGATGATATTATTAATTAACGATTGAATAGTGTTTGTACATTCGAATGCCATTTCATATAATAATGGAATCAATAATAGGATGTAGACGTTTACAATCATTCCTTCCATATTTTTCCCCCAACTATGATAAACTTAACCCCCTTGGCAATTGATTGTTTGTTTTCCATACTTTTTTTTACCTTAATTAAACGAAATTGCTATTTTTCTACTCTGGAAACAAAGATATGTACGCAGTCCGATTTAATATTAGAATGTAAATGTAGATTTGTCACAAAAAATATTATCCAAGAAATTGCTGGTTTCCAACACGAAACCCAGTGTCCCATTCCCAATGGCTCAGTGGGATATTGTTCCTCCCCCACAACCCCTCTTATCCTCCCTCTCCTTAACCCATCCTAACCTCCCAATCCTATATACGGCATTGGAAATAAAAACAAACCTGCTGCACGATGAAAAATATTCTATGTTTCTGTCATTTATTTCGTATTGACATTTTCTAGGTGTGTTCAACCATCGATTAATTTCCACGTATAGTTGCCAGGTTTTGTTATTTCAACATAAACTTAGGTACTACATGTCCAGACTGTCCAGTGATGACGTCGAACATCCGATTTTCAAGCATACTGTACAATTACCGGTGTCTTATATGTCAAATTGGCGCCGTCCATTCATCAACAACTCTCGCAGACGGAACACATTACAAGAAGCAGAGGTCTGGTACGATATATCGATTTATATTTTTAGATTTTAATGACAAGTTTTGATTAGAAAGAACAGTGTAGTATATAGTCATTTGCCTAGGACCAACGGGCGTCAAACTTATGTCGAATCGACCATCTCTCGTTTTTAAACTGGAAATAGGATTTTGGTGTCATCAAGTTAATCAACTTAATCGACCGTTGAATTTTTAATCTTTAATAAGACCTTCATAAAACTGAACAAAAATTTCCTACAATTCTCTGCGATATGGGCTCTAAAATCAACTGACTTTGACTCTCTGGAAACACCTTGTCATTAAACTTAAAAAACGATATTTGGTTGGTTTTGCCATGGCCAATAACATAATCCATGTGTTTAAATTAAAATTAACCTATTCCTTTTTAAATATAGATTTATTTCAAAACGAACTTTTTTTCAGTTTGGACAAATTCTCATTCTTATGTTCATTAAGGCAACTATAGGTGGTGCTGAAACGGAATAACTCTAATTGTAACTGCATTTTGTGGAATTGATGATTACAAAATATGGATTATGCGTTATGTAACATTATGTTTAATGTTGAGTCGGATGATTCAGCCAATAGTAAACATTTCTTCGATTTTCTTTGTTCTTGTCAGGTGTCAGCTGAAAAACGGTTTTGAAGGGTTTATTAGACAAAAAAACCGTTTCAATGGTCAGACACTTAGGTAAAACTCCCTGGAACTTCAGAAACAACATTTTCACTGAATAAATAAGTTAATCTTGCAAGATGTTTATCAGTGAATTGTACTAAAATGTATAAAAATTTCATTTTTCCCACTGTTTGTTTATCTCGGTTCTATTTTTTGTCATATGCTTCCGCCCACGATTCAGTATTGTTGCGCCGAAACACCACAGAGATGGAGTGCTACGCCCTACGCACTATTTTTACATCCTATCGAATACCACACACGTGCGGTAATGTTGACACGGGCGTGAATGGCGAACAGCTGTGTTGCATACATTTTTCGTTGGAATTTGTTTTGAGGAATTGTCGTTTAATATGACGGTAAGCTTTTATCTGTTGATAATTTATTTCTCTATCTGGTGTCGGCATCTTGTCATGGCATTTCAGTTTCGTATTGCCATCATTCCTTGATAAATGACAAATTACCATACGATCAAGGTGGCATGCACTGCAAGAAAAAGAACCTTTGATATTTACAAATAAGAATTAATTTTTAATTTCGTTATTTTACAATTACCATCCAGGTAAAGATAACGATATTCATTTTTCTGGTTGGGATAGCAGGTGGCTGGAATGCCATATCTATAGTATGCCATTCCAGCCACTCTATGGCTGATAGCCATGGTAGCTAGTTTTCGCTAGCGATGACAAAGTGCAATTGTAGCATTTTGGAATGATTTATTCTTTTTCTATTTAAAAATTGACGTGGGCACTCAATGACATCATGTTCACTTAAAATTTGACAATTGGTTTAAGCTACCACTTCATTGTTTCGACATAAAAGTACGGAAATAGTTTTTTTTATAAGATATTCTTGACATTGGCTTGCGTGACATGCCAGAGAAATTGATTTATATGCATTTTAAAAAGTGGTCATTTTCTTTGAGAACTGGATTAATTGGTTTGGTGATAGGTGTTAACATTATAAGGAATGACTATTATTCATTAAGTCTATTTTGATTTGCATATTCATAAAGATTGGTCAGAGATTTCCCTGTGAAATGTAATTGCACAGTCGTGTTGAAAATTGAAGATAGGAAGATGCAAGGAATAAAGAAAGGTGAATTATACATAAAAAGTGCTTCAACTGCTTTTAAAGTGTTTTCATAATCATAAAGGATGCGACTTAGTGATTCCAGGTTTTGGAATTGGTCCCAAAATCAATACTTGCAGTACAAATAGTTTTGTGGAATTAATCAATTGACCCATTTACAAGTACAACGGGCTTATGCCAACCATTGGCTGGGCGCTATATGGCGTTAGTTACCTTTTAGCCCCCTAAACCTCAACCAAAAAAACCAGCCAACAAGTACAACCGCTGAACATACTAATTGAAACAATGGTCAATTCCTATTTTAGGCACCATACATATTTTACGTTTTTTATTGTTTGGGCGCACTCAACATACATTTCCGTATCCACTATTACACACTATTTTGTGCGGAAATGGCAACTCATCTGAATTTAATTAAATTATATGATATCACAACAAGTGACAATTTCATCGAACAGTTGCAAAATTGGGGACTCATTCCGACCGAACCACACTACAA
>JAQGBW010005970.1:0-11221 GCA_034698625.1 Julus scanicus
TACTTTTAGACTTGGTTTAAGGTACGTTTATTTATCTCAAATTAAAGTACTTTCAGTGCTCATGTAAACGCAGTAATGGTAGATGTCTATAATGGTTTTCCCTTTCTCCCATCCCGTCCACATGTCAGCAGATCCCACCCCCAATGGAATGTTGTCCAATGTGGACAACCATAGTTTCTGTGTAGTGTTCACACTAGCGGTTATGAAGTTCTTACAAATTATGGATTACAGATTTGATATGGTAATTCCGGTTTTTTGCATATTCAACATCCAGTACATGTTTTCATCTTTGTTGGAGAGGTGTTCATATATGAACTTATACATGTATATATGATGTACATCCTTAGAAGTATAGTTGATAGGACTAACAGAAACATGAGGGCCATTGAATGTTGGCAAGATGATTTTCATTGAGTATGCAAGATTTGCGAAGATTTAAGGATGTGTATATATTCTGTTAAGTGCACATTTCTATTCGCCAGTCCGAAAGTGCATCTGTGTATATAGCGTTAAGCTTTGCAGACAGACGTTTTCAAAGTCTTTCTGAGTTCACATACACACAGATGGCCCCTTCTTTATCACTGCATCGCTGCCGTTTACCTTTGCTCGCAGATATTGATGGACAAATGAAACGAGTTTGATATATGCAGACGAGTCGGTCGTTACATAAATCTCGTGGGTTTTCCTAATATTGAACTCGTTGAATATTTATGAGCAATGCATGGGAGTCTTGTCAATTGGATTTCCTTTTAGACATGAAGCTTATTTGCTAAGGCCCGTGCGTACATAAAGTATGAAAGCTTGCATGTTTAATTAGCTCAATTTGTAAATCTGGAAAATAAATGCATTTTCCGAGTCTTTCTGCACGGGGCACAAGACAGGCTCGTTCATTTATATTTAAATACGCTGACAGACCTCCGGCATTGCGTTTGCAAATACACACGCTCTATACGAGGGACTTCTTGGGGACGGTGGGGGGAGGGCGCGTCCATCACAGCCGATTTTCAATAGCTCAAAATGTCCGAAAAGATTTTTGGTTTTTGTTGCCATGGTGACGCTAATCAGTATTGAGTCGTGTCTCCCTATGCCTTTCCGTCCATGCAAATTCCCATTTCCCATTCATGTCAGCTTAGGACTCTTGGTCAGTCCGCAGGGACATTTCTTGGAAACCGGGATTTTAGTTTGTTTTTTTTTCATAGAAAATCACGGGATTGCTAACAACATACGTATATATGGATCTTTTTTTTTAAAAAGAAACTTTTGTAACTCGTGCATTATGGTTAGAAAAACGGATTTACGTTTATAAACATTTTCGTGGCATGTTTCATGATCACAAACTTGAATGTAATATATATAGGTTTCTGCATAGATACTGCCATTTTCATAACTTTGGTTATGAAATATATGTAGTAAGTTAAAGAATGTGTTATCTAATATGCTTTTATCTACATTTTTCAAAAGGATGTATACATTGAATTTTTAAATTTTTCGTTTTATCAGTGTAGTTTAAAATGTGTTTTAACAATAGCTTTGTTGGAAATGTGAGCTGTAGGAGGAAATATTTCGTAACGATTATATTATATTCTGATTTTTTATATACATAACTGAAAACCAATATAAAACTAGAAGAGGGTTCCCACAACCTGGACGATCCTGGAATGTCAGGGAATCTGAGAAAGTTATGCAAGATACCTGGAAAGTTAGGGAGCTTTTCAAATTGGTCCTGGAATATTTCTGACCAAGGCTGCATGCTGACAATTTTTTATAAATTTGTTAAACCATGATTGGAAAACATTAAAAAACAAATTAGTTTTAAAATTTGTAACTTACAAAATGTTCATGTTTCAATTTTTTTTAAACGTTTTACTACAAGTAAATATTACAAATCAAAGTATAAACAAATGAAGTGTTAATTTTTCTTAGTCATGGAATAATTCATAAATGCCCTAAAAAACCTGGAAAGTCAGGGAATTTCATTCTCAAAAAAAAAATGTGGAAACCATGTAGAGGGATTAGATCCCAGGTGAGTTAGGAGGGTCTTTCCCCAATGCAGCCATGTTTCTGGTCGTCCTCAATGGTGACTTTCCCCTTTTTGTACAAACTCATTAGAAATTGATAAATTTACCCACTCCGCTCTAATCACCCCTAATCAGCGCTATTGCCTAATTCCACGGCTGTACTATTTTTGCCAATTATGATCTAATAACTCATTGCCCCGTCCGTAATTAACGTTGGGGGGAAGATTGGGCGATTTAGCCTTTTATCCCACTGTTGCAGAAACCTTGTGTATTATAGCAAAGAGTGGATGTATATATATAGCACTTTTGGCAAAACGAACCATAAATTGTTTGTAGATCCCGATCTGGCCCGTCTATCCTGAAGATCTTCGGTGTAAAATTGCTGCCGATGAAGCCATGCGTGTGTTGTTTAGAAAGTATACAGAGGCTTTTGTTTTACGGCATTGAAAATTATACGTTGTCTGTCGTGCCCTCCCTTTAAAATAAATTTGGGGTGCTTTCATGCAATAACCGATTGCGAACTCCGCTTCTCTTTTGACTCTGGGTTAATTTGAAAATTTTATGTACGTGCGAACGCGTACTGACAGCCAAATGCAGCGTTGGATCCTTGATGCATTGACCCCGTCTCTGAAACTGATGGCACGTCCACTACGTTTAAAATTGCATTAAATGCAGAGATGTTCCGGATGCGCATTTGAGCGCGGGCTGCATTAGTTTGCATTCCCAGCTGATGGAGCCAAATGTGCGATTATGATGCATCGGCATCAATTTTATCATTAGTCTTGTGACACTTATCAATAAACTTTAGTTGATTCTAGTCAAGTGTTCTCAAGGAAGTGATCTGAGAAGTATAGGAAAGAAGTGCTTTTTAATGTTTACTTGTGATTTAAGGATCACTTGACCAGAGAGCACTTCGGGTTCCCAGAACAATTCTTCTACCCACAAAAGACAATTTTGACTTTAGAATATCTAAGTCAACCGAGCTATTGTAGTTATATTATCCACCTGGGCCCTATTCCACAAAAATGTACAAGTATTAGTGTACAAGTTAAAAGTATATGGAGTTGTAGTATGGCATTCCACGAATAATCTCAGCAACTTGTAAATTATTAGTAAATGTGTACAAGTGATGTCACAAAAGTACAAGTCTAAGGTGAAAAGAAAATGGCGTCACGAGAAAATAAAATGCTACTTCTCTGTGCTATTGAAGCTAGAAGGGGCATAATTTTTGGTAAATTTAGCAGCAATTTGTCAAAAACAGATAAAGTGGTTTTCACTGTCTCTGGACCACATGTTTATTCAATTAAAAACGTTCTGTTCCTGTTCCAAATGCTGTCCAATACTTAATTTACAAGTAATCATTTATGCCTATAATAAATTCACTACAAGTTTCGAGCAATTTGCTAATAGCAATACCTTTGTGGAACAGAACACTTGTAAACTGACAAGTTTTGCTTGTAACTTGTAGGGTATGGTCTAACAAATTACAATTGTACAAATATTATCTATATGGAACACAACAAGTTGTACTTTTTGTACAAGTATCACTTCATACCCCTACAAGTACAAGACCATACTCTTGTGGAATAGGGCCCAGGACATTGATAACATTATATAGTGTAGATATAGTCTGTATTTTTTAAATCGATATTTGTGAATTTCGTGCTCTGAAAGTAACTTAAAATGTACTTTTATTGTTTCAGTGTGCGGAAAGCCCGCTCTCCAATGGAAGTTCATCATCGGCGCAGCCAACGAGGAGTCCGACTCATCACTCCAGCGAGTGGACCGGCAACTCGACTCACACCTCCTACCCCAAAAATCCATCGATGTCCAACGAGTGGCTAATTACCGACATCCAGACCATGATGTGAGTTGATAACCCTTTATTTTTTTTTTTACTTTGATGTAGTGTTGCATGCGAAGTTGCGAGCTAGCACAGCTCATTATCAGACTGTCCTGTGCGTGCGTGTGCTTGAGACAGTTGCGAAGTGTTCTGCAATTGTAGATTTCCAACAGTTTCAAGGAGGGTAAGCTTCTTGTTCAGGAATCGCTGATCCAAACCATCGATCATCTTGCACTATTTATTCAACTACATAGTCGAGTCGAGTTACTGCATGGCTATAATGGACTTGTTTAAACTGGCCATTTGTAGCCAAAAGAAATTTGGTATCGTTAATTGTTTTTTTTCTTCTAACTGTGGCGAGTACTGTCTACGGTATGGACCAGACCTCGGTTGGTCCAGACTGAACCAATATCAATACAGACTATACATGGTTGCCCATCTCAGGCATCAGTTGTTCAGACATTTCCCTCAACGTTTTGATGCACAGCACCTCGAGTCTATCATTTGTGCTTGCCAAGAGCTTGTTGTGTATATTGAGGAAACATTATATTGCTTCGATGTCAAGAGCATCTCAAATCCTCAAATCCTCTTAAACACTCTTCGTCATGCATCGAGTGCCGCATGCCTTATACCCAAAGTTCCCAACAGATGAAAATGTGTGAATTTCCGAAGCTTTCGTGAGGATGCTTTTAGACGGCGCTTCGTCGCACCTGCGCTGGTTCCCAGCTTTTCTCTTATGTTTTTGCCTTATTACTGGCAAACATATTTAGTCTTTCACCATGAGGTCCCCTGCTCTTTGGGACCCACCCATTTTGTGGCTCTGCAAGATGCAGGGGGAGGGGATGGGGTTGTTCAACATACCTGCATGGTAGCTTCCAATTTGTCTTTATCTCTTGCCATCACCCCCCTCCCCCCCAACCCTTTTGCAAAAGTGATTTCATCTCCTCCCGGTGGCGCTGTTTCATCTCATTGATTTTTCGTTGTCAGTAATGCGATGCTTCTGTTACCCCCTTACGCTTACCAGGCGCTAATAACATCCTCTTAATCCCTCGTTAGGCAGACGGAGCATCGGCTTTAAATATGGAAGAATTGGAAAAATTTTGGACTTAACGCTAATTTCCCGTAACGAGAACTAGTTTTTTTTTTAAAAAACTTAATTCCAGATTAACGCAAACGATTTTCTACGCGTTGCTGATTTAATTTCTGTTAATGACAGAATACGTTCTCGATTTGGATTTACCTCCATAGAAGTTGACTCTGCATGTTGATGAAAATCCTACTAAATTTGAAATATATCATTATTGCAATTAAAGAGTCATTGAAAGATATTTCTGCCATGCTGTTTTGTGACAATCTATCCAATTGCACCAATGTTGTCAGTTTTAAACCCTCACATGGACCCCAAAATCATTCAACACCGCGGTAATTTAGTTCCACGTGAAATTTATTCGTTGTCAATTCGATACTTTTAAAAAAATTGAAATTAATACAGAATCGATGATGATTATAACGGTTAGCGAGTCTCCTAGCCAACGAACACAACCAATTTGAACAATTTTTTCAAACTTATTTTGTTGCTAAGCACGAGGTAATCATTGTTTTTTTGTTTACCATTCAACATTGCAAATCGTAGGTGATGAGTAGGTTGACATTTACTTGAATCTGGGATGCAATAGCTGCTTCGTGTTGATATTCGGGCATTTTAATTGTGTCTCTACGAAAATAAACCAGGTTTCAGGTTTCAGGTTTACCCCATTTCGATTTCAATTACCGCAAATTTTGATTTTTATTTATTTTTTCTCTCCACGAGTGTCGATTGTACAAATCCGCACCTAGGTAACCACGGCTCTTGTTTTTGGCTAATAGTCATTAGCTAACAAACGATTAAAGTCGCCGGTAATTAGATCCTTATAGTTAACTTGTTCGGGGATACACCGTCTAATTGCCAACGCTGGTTAAATCTACGTGAACAAGGTGAAAAGATTTAAAAAATTTGCAGAGTTTCGAAAACTTGACTTCTGTCAGAATGATTCTCCTTGGAAACGCCAAGTGCATACATAACCTGGCTTTAACTTAATCCGAAATCCAGCGCAATTTGATTTCGATTCACTTCCCGTACGTCGGCAACATAGCCTTTGTTACGCTCGTCTTCCTCTTTTTTTTTTCCTCTTCTTTTTCTTCATCTTTTGGCTCAATTTCCCATGCATTTTCTTCCCCCAGACCTCTTATGATTTCTGCTCGAAATGCAGACGTTGATGCTGGATGTTTCCTAAGTAACTTATCTTTTCTGCCCTCACTTTTGAGATTATGATATGAACACCTATCAGGAAGTAAAAGAGTATATTTGTAAAACGGGGACATTCCAAAGCCACCCATTTAAAAGTTACCTAAGGAATTGAGTAGAATTTTATTAGCTGATCATCAAGTGTGTATCCACAAATTGGGTTTATGGACAAATTTATGCATTAAAATTCCGTTCGTCAAAGGGCTGTCAACTGATATCTCAAACTTACTTGCAACAAAAAATAACGGAGATTAGGTGCGACTTAATCACTTTTTTCTCTAGTATTTTAAGGAATTCCACCCATTTTTTTTATGCTCGTAATTTGCATATCCCTCACGAGAGCAGCGTATTTAGAAACTGAGAATGAGTGACTTGTGCTCAGTTTTTCCACCACCAAAGTGGAAGTTGAGCAGAAAAAAAGTCGATTTGCATAAGCATTATGCCCGTATTTCGCATGCACACACGATGATGGTGTGTATAGTGTTGAGCAGATTATAACGATATAAGTTAGGAGGGAATGTTATTTGAAATTGCTACATGATGGGTGGTGACGGTGGTGGCGCTGATGAGTTTGTATACGGTAGCGTAAATTTAATCTCGCTCTTTTTTATTTTTATTTTTTTTTTGTATTATTCAGTATTTTTTATTTATTTTTTTGATGCAAAAACAATTAGCTTCATATCGAGGTTCTAATCGCATCTTGCTTTTCTCTGGCAACCCACATGTCTTAGGGGAGTGCTTTGTGCTTATTATTTCAAAGATTGTGGCTTCTTTTCTTCCTGTGATGCCGAAAATTGCCATCGCAAAAGTTTAGACGCACTCGTATATCAGCGAAAATTAATTAGCAAACCGCATGAATTTTTTACGAGCGTTTGTTGCGAATTGCGAACCTCCTTGCAATAAATGTGCCGAGGGTTCACAAATTTCGGATTCTGGAATTTTTGTGTATTGATATTTTTTTTATGAATTTTGATGACGCAAATTGTAACTTCTGGTTCAGAATAATTGACTTTAGGACATTTTGAAGTATTATTTAATTAAAAACTATAACCTATAATTCTTTAAGGTGGCCGGGGCCTATTTCTATTTACAGTTTTAAATTCCGGATAAAATGGTCTAGAGTGTAATTGGAATAAAAATTACTCCAAAATATCATGTTTTTCGTTTTTGCTCGTATTGAAATTTATTGCGATCGTAAAGCTATATTATTCTCTTTTTTTGGAAATTACATTTTGCAAATATATTTATTTGTCAAAGCTGAACTATAGCTTTCGACAAAGCATGCGTTTGTTTTATAGCCGCCTTAATCGGGGTAATTTTGTGTGTTGAACATTCGTGCAAGCGTTATTTACAAAGGGCAACTAGCAAACTTGGTAAATCGTATATATATATATATACGCACACAGAGCTGATTCGGATCACATGAAAATCTTGTGCGTTTATAAATTAAGTTATTTGGAATGCATCCGCGCTTCGATTTTCGTGTTTCGCCTTAATTTGCTTATATATCGGCATCATCATCCCATAGGTTTAGATCTGCTTCGCGCATAATCTGACAAGATTCATTTATGAAGAAATGAAATTGGCATTGTAATTCTTCACTAGGGCTAAGGGCTGCGTGTAATGAAAATGGATTCGACCGATTTCATACCCTTTGATTAAAAAAGGCATTTGAGAAGAAAAGTATAGCGAGAAAGAAAAAAAAACTAAATAATTATCTTCCACGGTGGGGATATGCAAGGGGGTTCATCTTTTGCTCGTAATTTCGGTATAACAAAAAGGGGATTATAAGGAATTAGCTGTCTCACTCGTGTTTTTTTATCTGAAATGAAGAAACCTGAGCGTGGATCTAGATCCACTTAGCCTAACTCGTCAAAATGAAGATGAAAAAACATCGCATATATGTGATGATACAAAACGTTCATACATAGGGAAGAAGTTGGCTTTGCTTTATAAAAAAAAACGTTAGAGATTTAATATTTAGAAATTTAAGTTGATTTTGTCTCTTAAATCGCATAAAAATAGTTAATCCGATAGGGTGATCTCTTTAAGTGGTTCTCGTTATGAAAACAAAACGGTTGTAAACTGATGCAAAGGGATGACAAAGTGAAAAACTGTTAGTAAAATACACCCATACCTTGTTTTACGGCCTAGATACATTCCGGAAAAGTAGGCCGTATAGCGAAAAGCCGTATAACGAATCAATTATTACCATAAGAACCCGTGCAATTCAATTAGATCCAATTTTTTACAAAATATATATTTTTTTTGGTTCATATAGCATTTTATTCTTTTTATTTTCTATGAAAGTGCTTACATGAAAATAAGTACAAAGCAATGTAATAATAATAAACGTTAATTTATGCCCCCAATCACTGAATATCACTGATAACATTTAATATAAGAAGTCTTTTTTTCTTTAATTTTTCTAATTTCATTTATTCTTAATCTATCGTTTAATTTGTTTAATTAACTCTTTAGTCATGCTATCTCATATAATGAAAGTTATGCAAAATAAGTTATTTAATTCAGCTGCTGATCACTTTGTAAATCGTCCTTCGATTTTTCTCCAGGACTTGCCCTCCTTGTTGCTGCAAAAACGGTGGGATATGTTGCGATAAATAGGTGCACTCTGTTAACATTTGAAATCAAGAAATAGAAAAAAATCTTGAAGTGAATTATTTGCATCAATCCCAAATACCTTGAGCAGCTGTTATCAAAGTTAAAGAAGGTCCAACAAACTATTAATTTGTTCAATATTTGTAAAAGATGTGTTTTACAAATTAAGTTACTTTCGACTCTTAAGTTAAAGGAATGTCATCCTACATTTATAAGAAATGTTTTAAGGGCCATTCAAAAATGACGCCCTCAAGAGGGGGTGGGGGTGTCTGATTGAATGTGGACATGGGGTAGGGAGGGTAGCGGTGTAAGTTATTGGCGGCGTAAGTTTTCATCAGGCTAAGTTTTTGGCGTCCTATGTTTTTTGTCGGCGCAGGTTTTGTCGGCGCAAGTGGGTGTTGCCGACCCGGACCCGCGCCAACCTGGACCAGCGTTGAACCAAACCAAACCAGGACCTGCGCCAAACGGAACCAGTGCCGACCCAGACCCGCGCCGAACGGAACCAGCTTCGACCCGGACCCACGCCGAACAGAACCCACGCAGACCCGGACCCGCGCCAAACAGAACCAGCGCCGACCCAGACCCGCACCCACATTGATCCGGACCTGCGTCAAACCGAACCCACGCAGACCCAGACCGGCGCCAAAAGGAACCAGTGCCGACCCGGACCCGTGCCAAACAGAACCAGCGCCTACCCGGACCCGCGCCGACCTGGACCCACGCAGACTCGGAACCGCGCCGACTCAAACCCACGCAGACCCAGACCAGCGCCGACCCGGACAAGCTTCGAACCCGACCCGGACCAGCGCCGAACAAAACCCGCGCCGACAGGGACCCACGCAGACCCGAACCAGCGCCGACGTGGATATGCGCCGAAAGGAAACGCACCGACCCAGACCCGCGCCGACCCGGACAAGCGTTGAACCCGACCCGGACCCACGTCGAAAAGAACCCGCACCGACCCGGACAAGCGTTGAACCCGACCCGGACCCGCGCCGAATGGAAATGAACAGACCCGGACCTGCGCCGAATGGAACTGCGCCAACCCGGACCCACGCAGACCTAGGACCAACGCCGACCTGTACCCGCGCCAAATGGAAACGAATCGACCCGTAACTGCGCCGACCTGGACCCGCGCCAAACGGAACCCGCACCGAACGGAACCAGCGCCGACCCAGACCCACGCAGACCCAAACCAGCGCCGACTCGGACCCACGCCGAATGGAAACATTTCGACCCGGAACGGCGCCAAACGGAACCTGCGCCGACCCGGACCCACGCCGAACGGAACCAGCGCCGATCCGGACCCACACTGACCCAGACCCGCGCCAAACAGAACCAGCGCCGACCCGGACCCGCACCGAACGGAACCAGCGCCGACCCAGATCCGCGCCGACCCGGACCCACGCCGAATGGAAACGCTTTGACCCGGAACGGCGCCGACCCAGACCAGCGCCGACCGGCGCCAAACACAACCTGCGCCAACCCGGACCCACGCAGACACGGACCCAAGCCGAACAAAACCCGCGCCAAACAGAACCAGCGCCGACCTGGACCCGCGTCAAACAAAACCCACGCCGACCCGGACAAGCGTTGACCAGACCCACGCCGAACGGAACCGGCGCCAAACGAAACTAGCACCGACCCGGACCCGCGTCAAACCGAACCCAGACCCACTCAGACCCGGACCCGCGTCAAACCGATTCCGGACCCACGCAGACCCGGACCCGCGCCGACCCAGACCCGCACCAACCCGAACCTGCGCCAACCTGGACCCACAATGACCCGGACCCGCGTCAAACCGAACCCACGCAGACCCGGACCAGCGCCAAAAGGAACCAGCGCCGACCCAGATTCGTGCCAAACAGAACCAGCGCCAACCCGGACCCGGGTCAAACAGAACCAGCGCCAACCCGGACCCGTGTCAAACCAAACCTGGACCCACGCCAAACAAAACTCGCGCCGCCCAGACCCGCGCCAAACAGAACCAGAGCCGACCCGGACCCACGCAGACCCGGACCCGCGTCAAACCGAACCCGGACCCACGCAGACCCGGACCCGCGCCGACCCAGACCCGCAGCAACCCGGACCTGCGCCGACCTGGACCCACAATGACCCGGACCCGCGTCAAACCGAACCCACGCAGACCCGGACCAGCGCCGAGTAAACCTCGTGCCAAGCAGAACCAGTGCCAACCCGGACCCGTGTCAAACCGAACCCGGACCCACGCCGAACAAAACTCGCGCCGACCAAGACCCGCGCCAAACAGAACCAGCGCCGACCTGGACCCGCGTCAAACCGAACCCACTCAGACCCGGACCAGCGCCAACCTGGACCCGCGCCGACCCGGACAAGTGTTGACCGGACCCACGCCGAACGGAACCGGCGCCAAAAGGAACCAGCGCCGACTCGGACCCGCGTCAAACCGAACCCAGACCCGAGATCGGAAGAGCGTCG
>JAQGBW010005971.1:0-11220 GCA_034698625.1 Julus scanicus
GCCTGAAAATTAACGGACATTTTTCAAACTTGTTTATTAATTTTAAAAAAATCCACCGTTTCAAAGTGAAAAACGACAATCAATTTCGATTGCTTATTTATCAACCTATTTTAAACAATTTTTATTTTTATTTAATCTCTTTTTGTTTGGCTGTGGTTGTGTTTTGAAATTTCACCCATTGAAAGTGATAGGTTCTGATTCACCTTAACTTGAATTTTTTGTTTTTTGTTTCTAGGAAACCTAGTTTAATTCTAAATATGCATGCGTATATATAAGGAACTGAAAAATTGTTGGATTTTGTAGTAAGAGAGGGGATTGTTTAGCTGTTTCGCGAATGCTGGGAAAGTGTTGACCTTTGTTCTTAGAATCAATTGAAGACTTTGTTCCAAAACTTTTTCCTCGATATCAACAGAAACAAGTGCAGTGAGGGGAAAGTTGAAGTTAAACCTGCTGTGCAATTGTGGGATTTGCATCCAAAAGCGGCTTCTTTGGGCCTTATTGTTTTGGGTTTTTTTCCCCAATAGTTACCAGAATTCACAGCATTGTCGTGGACGGTGAATTCCGCGGGTGAAAGGGTTGTGTCCTCCAAAGCCCTCTCAGTGCTCGTCCACCAGCCGGTGTTCGTAAGGGGCTGGTCCGAAAGCCGAGGTGTAGGAGTGGTGACATCAGCACTTTGTGTGTTGTTGCCAACAATGCCACTAAGGTTTTTCGCACCTGAAACAAGTAAACAGTGTGGTGCCTTCAGACGCTTTGTTTGGTCATGCCATTGACTCTCTGGCCTGCATGGAATTGAAATTCAGCGTAAAATTTTAATTGTCGCTTTAACTGATTTTTCTTAAAGTTTTAGTGGCTAAGAAAACATGCGTGACTGCTCCACGACATTGGAGAAAGTTTTTTTTAAAAATCTGATGCAAAGGTTTAGACAGAGAATTGCTTGCATTTTATGTTGGTATCTCTTTTTTTTTTTGGAAGAAACTACTGTAGAAACTCGATTATCCGGACTAATTGGGACCAGGGGTCATCCGGATAAGCAAAAATCCGGATAATCGAGTTTCTACTGTATAGGGTAATGTCTGAGCTGCCAGTCAGTGGTTAGTCAATCGACGTTATGATGATCGTAACATGCCAACAAAAATCAAAATAAATGTACTCGAAAGGCCCCAAAAATGACTTCAAAAATGTACACGAAGGGCCTAAAAAGTGTACATTTTTGAAGTCGTTTTCGGGGCCTTTTGGGTACATTTTTTTAGATTTTTTTTTGGCTATTTATGATCGCAAAACCGTCTTCTTTCGAATTTTGCAAGAAAAAACTGCAATTTCAAAAGTCGAATTTTCATAAATTTTTAATACCCTTACAGTTTTTTTCAAAAATGGGCGAAATTTCTACTTTTGAAATTGCAGTTTTTTCTTGCAGAATTGGAAAGTAGACGTTATATTACGATCATAAAAAGCCAAAAAAAACAAAAAATGTACCCGAAGGGCCCCAAAAATGTCTTCAAAAATTTACACTTTTGGACCCTTCGTATACATTTTTGAGAACATTTTTAGGGACCTTCGGATACATTTTTTACAATTTGTTTGGCTTTTTATGATCGAAATAACGTCTTCTTTCTATTTCTGCAAAATCCGGATGATTGAAGTCCGGATAATCGAGTTTCTACTGTATCAATTTTGTTACACGATTTCTCCAAAAATCCTTTACATTTCTTCGAGAAGTATGTTGAAAATATTCTCAAAAAATCACTTTTGTAACAAATGACCAGTTTTAGGAGGGGGACCTAAATCTGAGAAAATGTCTTTAAAAAAATTAATTAAAAAATCATACTCACCACAAAACAACTCAGCACAGCACTGCCCTTCGCTCTTCCTAACTTCACAGTCTGAATCTTGCCTCGCCACCAAATTATGGCACACCCTTAAAAAGCACACCAGCACTCCTTTATTGCACGTGCAGTTTAAGCAGGGCTCTTCTGTCTCGATTGAGGAACCATGTGAGTAATACTGTGTTTGATAGAGGCATTCTGGAACAAACAAATAACCATATGGTTAAGTCAGTTGTGCCATTTCAGAAATTAGCATTGTAAAAGGATTTTATTTTGAATTAATTGTGGCACATATCAGGATCTTAAAAGTTTCACATTATTTTCCTTGGAATGGATTTTCATTCAGAAGTGAAATGTGCATGTGCTCTGTTTATGACCTCGCACATTTCAACCGATTTTTTGTGAATTATTTTTTATCAGCTAAAATTAAATGGCGTGACAACCCTTGTTATATTCGGTTTTTAAGTAATTATATATGGTTACTAAACAATATAAAATCATCTGGAACACCTCCAGACTTAATACAAAAGTAACAGAACAAACTTTCTCTTAATGTGCTGGTTGAGATTACAATTCCTATCAAGTTATTATTTCATTTTCGTTCATTTTTTGTGTTTTTTTTTATCCTTTTGTTCGCGAATGTATGACAGCATTCCAAGCTGAGATTACAGGTCAAGATATTCCTATTTTAAAGTGAATGCCATGCTACCATGCATAGAAAAGCACGGGACTTGTTTTCTGAACAATGGTCGAAGCGCAGTCCTCTGACTTTGAACTCTTGTTGAGAACTCCAATTGACCAGATAATTGAAGTTCATGGACCGTTACTTGCATACCATCAAAAGTGAAGATTGCTTAGGGGTCATTCAAAAAAGCATAAGGGTGGCAAGTGGATAAAAATATAATTTACGGTCCAAACCATTACTATTGGTTCTTTTTCTGTCATGTAACTTGTCGATGAAACTATTCAGATTCATTTTGGCAGATATCTAATATTTATATGGCCAGATCATATACCAATAATGCCTTATCACCCCGTGATAACTATCAATATTGACTTCTTGAGATGCTGCAGGTTTGAGTCAATATTTTATGGGAAAATTTAGGTGAAAAATTATATAGGGTCATTTATGCCCATAATTATCATTTTCAATAGAACATGGAAGCGTACACATGGGCTGTATATATGGGGGATCTTGGGGATAGATCACCCAGAAATCCAAGAAATTTTACAAATTTAACCTTAATCTGCAAATTATAAAAGGAAGTTCACTTTTGTATTTATAGTATGCTTTTTCTGCCCTAGAAATAAATTTATCATTAAAACATTCCTCAGCAGGTGTATATATAACTGGACTTCAAGTCTACAGATTTATTCAACTCTTAAGACAAGGACCAGGATGGTCTACTTGTCTTGTGTCTTCAAGTTCAGTTTTCAGCAGTTCAGCGCATTTTCTTCAGTCCCGTGCTTAAGCAGTCCTGTGTTTCAGCTGTCCGGTGCTTCGTCAGATAGTACCCGATGAGCAACAACAGCATCCAGACAAACACCGGTCTACTTGTCTTGTGTGTCTTCTAGTCCAGTTTTCAGCAGCCCATCGCATTTCTTCAGTCCAGTGCTTAAGCAGTCCTGTGTTTCAGCTGTCCGGTGCTTCGTCAGACAGTACCGGATGAGCAACAACAGCATCCAGACAAACACCGGTGTTCTGGTCTGGTGTGTCTTCCAGTTCAATTTTTAGTATCCGGGTGCGTTTTCTTCAGTACAGTGCTTTAGCAGTCCTGTGCGTCAACAGTCATGTGCTTCAACAGTCATGTGCTTCAACTGTGCTATGCTTCAAAAATCCTGTGCTTTGATAGTCCTGTTTCAGCAGGCCAGTGCTCAGCTACCCAGTGCTTTGTCAGACAGTACCTGGGACAGTTTACGGAAGACATATCTAACCAATTAGAAGAACCATATATGCCAAAGTATAAACCTTAATAAATCAACTGTTACTGTAAGTGTTGAATTTGGAAATCTCATGACAGCATCTGAAAGTTAAACTAAAATGGCATCCTCTGATCATGGATAGGGAATTGTACAGTGGGATAGATGCTAAGAAATCCTTCTGTCTAAAAAAAAACAATTTTATTCACATTACCTTGAAAAAGGTTTATTGACATCTTTAGTGTATATTAGTATTAATTTGTTGTTTGACACTCATTACAGCTGCTTTTTATATGTTTATCTCCTCAGGAACAAAATGAAATGATGAAACATTAAAAACCGGTATAATAGTTGTGACTGATAGGCGCCCATGAAAAAAAATTGCTACATAGTGTGCGCCTAGTCTAAGTTAATAATGATCCATTCAAGGTAGCATTGCCGACGCCGATGGTCGAGTGGGTTACGTGCTTGCCTCTCGATCCTAAGAAGCTGGGTTCGCTCCCAGGTCGAGGTCGGTGGGAATTTTTACGGATGGGAGAAATTCCCAAAGTGGCGGCTCTTTCGGATGAGAGTTTAAACCGAGGTCCGGTGTTGATTGTTGCACGTTAAAGACCCCTCGAGTGGGGGTGGAAGTCCCCCCTTGTAGGCTAAATTCCCAGGTAGGTGTTAAAGGCTCATCCCCTGGCGTTGGTGTTCAGCCCTCGTGTTGCAGAAATAGGCCAACGTTAAAAATCAACAAACAAACAAGGTAGCATTGCATTAATTATAATTAATACATGCATAGATGATATATCATCTATGGATTCAGTTCCACTCACTTTTTGTTAAATGTGTATGAAAAAAACTGTTAAAATGAATGTTGCTTTTTATTTCAGATTCATGGCGTCTACTTTTCTGATTTTGGATTTTCTTTTTCTAATGTTTAATATAAAATTATTTTCTTTAGTTCTTAAAAATGAACAGCAATGCTCCTTATAACATCCTTGTACATTGCACCATTTCATTTATTATTGATTGTATTGTTGAAACTGATTGTAAACATACAAAAATTAGATTGTTTCTATGCAAAATACATGGATATATATGAAGCCAGTCTTTATTTTATTACCACCATACTTTAAATCGTTTTAATAACAGATTAAATTAAACAAAGTAAATTAAACGTATATATGCACTTACATAGGTCTGATTTACACAATACTTTTTGCACCATTTTAAATAACATAGTCCAGAAAAGTTGAATATAAGACTATCATATATGGACATAAATTCTTTCAGACATGTATGGAATTAATTGTCATAATATGGGGTTTCCACCCTGGAGATGTCCTTTTGGAATGTCCCCTTTAGACTTCTTTGGTGGTCGCTTTTTGCTGCGATAACAGGACCCATACCGAAGTGTCATACGATGTTGCATTTGAATTGAGTTGGAACAGAAGCAGTTTTTTCGATTAACGAAACTGGAAAATCTAGACAATCAAGACAAGTCCTGATTAAAAGTCGAGGCGTCAATGACTCGGCAATTGCATTCTGAAGTCGACCATTATTTAGCAGAATTCCAAATTTTATTTTGAACTAGTTGCATACCCTGAGTGGTTTCAAATCAGATGAAAGTGGAGGATCTAACTTCCAAGTTGCTAGATGAATTTTATAACTTGATGGGGGTATGATTTTCATGAAAAAAACATTTGTTATTGCCATTGAAAGTATTTTTTTCAAAATTGCTTCCATATAATGAATATAACGTTTAATTTTACAGAAACTAAGAAATGACTTCTTTCAGGGATGTATCAAAAATCTCAAAATTCTGTACCCTGTTTATTGAGAACTGTCTTAATTAGGAATGTTTTTTTTATTAGAAAACATTTATATCAATATTAATTATTCCATGCCAGTATAGCATTTTTGCTTTCCCTGGTTTATACATAAACTTCAAGGAAATGAAGGAAATGATTATTTAATAAGGTTCTTTGACATGAGAAACAAATTTACTTTCCTGAGAAAATTATAAACATGTTTGCAGTATAATTGGGATACTGTATAATTAAATGAGGAATGTGGTTTTTATAAATGCACATTCTCGTGATTCTCAAGGAAATCATAGTGTCTTAATTTAATTAAAACAATGATTTTATTATCAGCATATCCTTGTTTTTTTTCTAATGAAAAATGTGAAATTAAACTGTTGAATTCATAGATGAAGTGGTTTTATGATAAAAATGTACATGTAGTTATGAAATAATTTGAATGGTTTTGGGATAAGGTCTGATACATATTCTTTTAGCGATTTCATTTCCAAAACTTTCCTTTTCACCTCAACATTCAGCTTTACTGTCGATATTATAAAATTGTTGACACAATTAATTCCCATTTAAAATGGTTTCATACTCAATTTTTGCTGATCTCTTGTACCATTCAAACTGAATCTAGTGTTGTATGTTGTGCAGTTACAAACACAGTCAAATTTGTTATAATTTTACTTATCCTTATATTACTTTTTCAAAATTTGTGTATAGTCGGTGCACTTGACATGGTCAATTTGCTGCCCTAACATGCTTGCTTGAGGGGAAAATTTTTTAACTTGGTAGCCCGATTAATAAGAGTTGTTAGCATCAGTGCAATCAGATAAGCCAAGAACTGGCCATGTGATGTCAACCATCAGCATTTAAAATGCTAATTATTTATGATTACTTTCACCGTGTATTTTTTGAAAGTTCACACCAGGTGCTATCCAACACGCAATACATTTCCAAATACCAAAACATGAGGTTCCACTGACTTTGCTGCGCGTCCTTAATCCCAGATGTTATCTGGCCTTTATCGAGGTAATTTATTGACATTAATCAATAAATTACCTCGTTAAAGGCCAGATAACATCTTGATTTGCTTTCTCTCAACCGGGACCAATCATAAAAGCCATAAACCTGTTAGTACAGTAGAACCCGTCTAAATGCATACTCTTGGGACCTGTAAAAAATATGCATAAATACAGGTTATGCGTTTAGACAGGTTCATCAACAGACATTGCACATAAAGCTGATAAATAGGGAATTTGGGCACCATTTTAGAGCATGTGCAAGTACAGTAATTGCTTTGCATCTCCCTGCCTGTTGCATTTGGTTATAATTGTGTAAGCCTACATAAAATGGCGTCTAAAGGTTCAATGTACACTACAATGACAGATTATGTCTGTATATCCCTGGGACAGTACAAAAAGGATCATCCAAGTGCTTTACGCAAGAAACTCATACAGTGGCTAGAGACAAATTACAAGATAAAGGTCAGCAAAGCCACAATCTCCAGACCACTAAAGAAGTCAACATGGCATCTAACCAAATCTGACAACACAAACCTTAAATGTTAAATGTCTACGGATCCTCAGATATCCAGCTATGGAGTCTGCACTTATTGAGTGGTTTAATGCCTACCAGGAACGTGTCAATTTAAGTGGTAACCTCATCTTAGTTTGATATTTTTTGTAGTTCCATTGTTTGATATTCACTTACAAACTCATTGAGGCCAATATTTATTATTACTTTAGGGAGGTTCATTTATTTTTACATGGGTCCACGTCGGGACCGGCACATTTAATGCATTTAGAGAGGTTATTCATTTACACAGGACGCATTTAGACAGGTTCTACTGTATTTTGAAAAATAATTTCTGATATAAATCATACCAAAACTTTGAATAAGTATTCAAAGACTATCAATTTGTCGAGTATTTTTAGGCTTATGCAAAATTGTATTGTTTATGACAAGAGTATAATTTCCATCTTTTAATGAACCTCATTTTTCGTTATGCAAATTTTCAGTACATGAATTAATTGGATCCATTTAACAATGCAATATATGCAAATGATCGACACTTACCCCTTTCCAAAGGGAAATCTTCTGTTACCTCGCTTTGAATAGGTGCTGCAAATATAAATACAATTATATTAGTATTTTTGATTAAAAAACAATGTCCTCAGAATCATGTCATGCAAATGTAATCCATGTTTTGCTTTGCTTATTGGTCAACTTAAAAAAAAATTATGAATTGTATCACTATTTCAGTTGTTTTCCAATGACGCTTCAGATTTATTGACTATATAACTTTTAAATTAGTTCTCAAAAAATGCAATTACACTAGCTTGTATAATTAACACTGCAGTACATGAAATATTTCATGGGAAATGTCTTCATGTGCAGACTTAAAACCAGTATCATCATATATGTAGTTTCTTTTTAATTTTGGTTATATTGCATAATATATTCATTCGATTACCATTTACAAAACTGATGTTGGACAACTTTTGCTCATGACCTAAAATCTTTTTCAGTTTGATGATCAAGGCTAGCAGTACATTGCCTCCTTGCTTTTGTCCAGATAATTAATAAGGTCAAGGTGGGGGCATCACGCTGATGTGATAAGCTGAGGTAGTGGAGGAGTAGGAATGAGGGGTACATGTAGCATCCGTGTACAAACAATTTGAGATAACAATTCTTGGGAATGCAGTGCACAAACCTACTGTCAACATATTTACAATGTATGCACTTACAAAAACAATAAGACAATTAGCTTTAGCACAACTTATGTGGGACATTTCAAAACACTTTCATAAGTTGGAAAGAATACTCAAATCATTTGTTGGAAAAGGTTTTGAAACTTAAATACAGTTTATTAAAGCCTGATTAATATATTGTTTCCAAAACTTAACTTATTGAGGAATATATTTGAAAAATATCTTCATTGTCATATTTACAATGCTGAGTGTGAAGGTATACTCAGGGATTCTATAGAAATGAAATTTTGAACTTCCCTAATTATTCTAAGGGGAGATCCATAAATTATGTCACACTTTTTTGCCTCTTTTTAAACACCCCCCACTCCTTAGTCACAATTGCCCCATCCCTTGGGCACAATTGTCACAAAAAACAAACAACCCACCCACCCCCTAGGTGTGACATAATTTTTGAATGGCCCCTAACGACTAAAATTAAAAAATTTGACAGTATATATATATACCTAATGACCTTTTGTCTTCCCATGTTGCTCAAAAGCCGTGTCTCCACTGCAGTCAACATACGGCAACAATGTTGATCAACATGGTTTGCTGAAACATTTCGATAAAAAAAGTTTGCCTACCGTAATGTTTGAGCAAACTTATGACGTTTTTTTGTTGCCATATCATGGTTTCGTCAACATTTTTCTAATCGTTCGGGAGGCGGTCTAGATCAAAGGGCTAAAAATGTTGCCACTTTACTGCGCATGCTCAGCCATATAAGTATATACAGACTTGGTAGAAGCGCCATAAACAGGACGTGTTTGTTGACTAATTCTGTCAACTTTTTGATGGACATATATAGGTCAGCATCCATCAACAAGTTGACTTAATACAATGTTTCAGGCTTGTCTTGAATGTTTATATGTTTGGTGTTTGCATGTTTTATGCTGAATGTTGGCTGCAGTTCAAAGTGGAATTCCCCCAGTAGTGTATAGATGTAGAGCTGGCTGTTCCATCTCTTAACACATGTGATAACTAATATTAACTGGCTGTGAGAATGGAATTCTAAATTTCCTTGACTTTTTTAAACATAAATCACTTTTCCCTGGCAATTCAAGGTTTTCCAGGTCTGGGGGAACCCTGTGCAGTCTCAAGGAAATTTTGTTCCCAGTTGACAATATGATTTCACTGACATAACAGCAAATAGCCACATTCAAAAGAAATTTATTCAAATTGCATGCATTGTAAAATATTTTCCATTCGTTCCAGTGACATGGGGGAGGGTGTGAAACTAGGTAGGGAAAGTGCAAGAATGACTTGGCACTGACCACAGCACATCAGGGGCGATGGGGGGTCTTATGAAGCCGCGTGTCTAGGTACCCAGCAGAGTTTCAGGTACCCTTATCAGATTAGCCCCTTGTTGAAGGCCAGTGGGTCAGAGAGGGTCAGAAATTGGGCGACCCAGAACAAGGGGCCTACGTGTAAACCTGAGGTTTCGCTTTTATTTTCTACCTTGCGGCTCTTTTGGAATCTGCTCCTCCTGCTGGGAGAACAACAAGATGGGGTCTCTACAATTCAAATCATGTTTAGGGCATTTCGGATTTCCAACATTTGTTAACCGGTGTTTGAGCATGAGTCACATGGCGCCGAAAGCGTGCTGCCCTTGAAATCCCCATGGCATGGGAGCTCAATGAAATTCAGACTGGAACACCCCATTGTTGTATTGCTGGAACATAGTAATGGGTACAGTTATATGGAACCCATGAAATATCCTGATTTACCAATTGTGCATTTATGCAAGAGGGTTTTTGTAACTGTTACCCATTTTTTATACCTTTTTGAGCCTGTGAGGCCCTTTTTAGAATTACAAAGGAAACCAATGATTTTGGAATACAGTTAAACCCTGTCTAAGTTACCAACTGAATTTTAGGTGATAACTTGTATATAAAATTCGCCAAAATGTACTGGAATATTTGTTACACATAAGTCATTATCTTGAAAATTCGTATACGAATAAATCAGGATTCAGGTTTAGTACAAATGTACTAACCATGGGTGTGGCTCGATATGACACTAGATGTGTTATCTTTGGCTACGGAAGTTGAAGGGTAGGACTTTGAATGATGGAATATGTACTAACAACATTAGGCCTATGTAAATAATAATATTGCGGATTTCCTCTTTGGTCCCGGTTGTAAAATAGTTAAGTTTATGAACCCTGTTCAATAGCCTCCTCTTGTTTAGCGGGCTAATGAATAATTCATTAATCTGTGGTTGTTTTTATGAGAACAAAGACTTCGATACTTCATAATGTGGTTTTGGTGTAAACTTTATATAAACAGAAACCTACAACTAACTTTCGATTATCGTCTATTACCTCTGTGTATGTTTACAAACAGGTGTATTTTTCTACTAGAAACCTCAAATAAGAATTTTCTTTGGTAAACTTTTCATATTGGTGTATTCACTTCGTATTTCTGATAATTCACAATTTGAACATATTTTGTAGGACAGTTTTTTGAAGGACAGAATGTCATGTCTCCACTATTGCGATAATTAATACCTGGCTATGTGAAAACAAATACAGTGGTACCTCCCTTACCAGACACTCCCAAATAACGGACACCTCTAAATAATAGACATTTTTACCAGTCCCAGTCCTTTTATATAGGACAATCCATGTTATTTCCTCTGAATAGAGGACACTCTGAATAACGAACAGATATTTTTCATAGATTCATAAATATTTTCATAAATTTTATCCAAATTGTTGAAATTTCAGTTGAACACAGTTGGAATTTAACAAGTGCTACATTTTAGCTTTTTTTTACTATTTTCCAACTGTTTTAAATCATACATACAGGTTGGCATAAAAAAGGGGAATCTTTTTCATTAATTCGTAACTTTTTTGTTTTTAATCAAAGTAAATCCAATTTTGCCCAAATATATTAAACAAATGTGCCAACAAAATAGCTATTTCAATTTGTA
>JAQGBW010005972.1:0-11219 GCA_034698625.1 Julus scanicus
GAAGTAAATTTGTGAATAAAAATTGTTGCGTTTTAAGGTTTGTACATTGTTTTAAAAATGAAAAGGTAAAAAATGGCACATTACACCCACTCTCCTCTATAGCACTTTTTCGATACACGGCCCACAATGCTTCGTTATACTGCAAAAAAACTGTTATATATATTGAATCGTTATATGGCTTTTCGCTTTACAGCCAACTTTTCCGGAACGTACTATACGTATAATATAGGCCGTATAAAGCGAGGTATGGATGTATTTCCTATACAGTATAAAAATGGAATCTGAAACATCAACAATTGTTGTAAGAAGGGATGTCATAATGTTTTAAAAACTAAACTTAGTCAAAATGGATCTACATTTCTAAGTAAAAACGACTGTAGAATTAGCAATAAGCTAAATGGTGAATGGAATAATCAATTAATCATCGAAATCCAAAATGCTATGTACGTAGTAAATGCTCAAATTTCTGAGTTTGCAGTTCAACATTGCCAAAACTGCTTTAAAGGTATACTTTGAAACGAATTGTATACGCATGACACCTCTATTTGGATTTTAAAATATCATTGCGTATTTTGAAAAACGAGTCGTACAATTTTATAGACAATTTAAAAAAATGATATACCATATATCCTGAAACATATTCATGTATAATTTAAATATGCTACCGATAAAAAAAAAACATGGAACTAAATATATCAGTTATATAGATAACCCAGATGGAAAAAGAATACATTTGCAATGAGATTCAACATGCATTTAGGCTGCTGGAAATGTATTTAAAAATGCATTTCTTTTCATGTGGAAAATGAGAGATCTCCCTATATATATGTAATTCTTCCTTACTTTTTGATTCAATGCCACGAGTAATACAGTGGAACCTTGGTTTATGAACGTCTATATATAGTTACGAACAATTCGGTTTACGAGCACCTTAAGTTGTTTCGTTTTACGAACGATGCTTCAGTTCACGAACACATTTCTCTGGACCACCAATCAAAGGTCCGAGTTTCTACAATTGTTTTACTACATAGTAAAACAGCAGAACATCATTATACGGATAAGTTTTACTAAATACAAGAAACATCGAAAATGGTTTAAAAATTTCAAGGATTTAAATTAAATCAATATGAGTTTCAAAGATACATTGCAAATATGGCAGAAGTTCGTCTCTTGTTTTATCCACGCCAATTGCAGATGCTATGGATGATAACCCATTGATGACGTCGATTTGATATAGAGTAAAATAATACAAATTTCAGCAGTTTAACAACGTTTGTTAAAGCATAAATAAACAGAATCTGAAAATAAGCTTAATTCACAGCAACGTCAGCATGACGACACCACGTGGGTGTCTTTATTTCCTATATTGTTGGAAATCATGGATGTTAAATTAAACTGCTTTCATCTAATATTATTTCGATCCTTTCTGTATATTTTTACACATAAGCCATAAATTGTTTTAAAAAAAACAATTTCTAGGACAAAGAACACATAACTTAGATTTACATTAATTGCAATAGGAAAAAATGATTCGGATTACGAACTTTTCGGTTCACGAACAGGGTCATGGAACAGATTAAGTTTCGTAAACCGAGGTCTCACTAGACAGCAAATGGAACAACAGCTTCATTTCCAATGTCACTTTTTTAATTTTGTTGGTGGATGAATTAAAGTCATGTTTAATAAGGCGCTGTTAATCCGCGAGGCGGCGCTTGTTGCGTGCGTGGGAGGGGGTTGCACGTCTATTTGTTATTTCTGATTGAATCCGGATTTATAGGCTACGTGTTGCGCTAATGCGCAAACAAAGCCCTGCCTTCGTTTTATTATGCCCATTCGACGGATAGTTTCCATAAAACGCTTATTGTTTCCGATGCCCCAAATCGTAAAAACGTCCATCGAAAAGCAACAGAAGCAGCGCCCCCTGTGTCCTCCCTCTTAATTCACACATGGCGTCGACGGGCGTTTACTTTCAGGGATAGTTTATTTGATGAACGCAATGTCGAAAGAATACTTTATGCAGCTGCAGTTATAAAATAACAACATATCCAATCTGTACGTGCATTCATTTAGATACAAAAATGACAGTGCATGCGTAGCAATATATACCACCATATACATATAAAGTCATCAGATACGCTATCCAAAAACGGGTCAGGAAGGACAGGTTCACACGCCAGGCTGTATCCCATCAATTTCTTGCGTCCAGTTAAGAGGGATTGAAACCCTATACTTTTCAACGGGTAAATTTGCAACGACACTAACAGCCAAACAAAAAAAGAGTAAACAAAAATTAATAATTGTTTAAAATAGCTTGATAAATCAGCAAGATCATTCGCTTGTCGTTTTTCACTTTAAAATAGGATATTTTTAAAAAATTAATAAACAAGTTTGAAAAATGTCTGTTATTTTGCACACGCTGCCAGCAGGTGGCAGCATGAGATAGGCAGTTGTGAGTGCAAAAATTCAAATAATAATTAAAATTAAACAAATGTACTATTTTAAAGTGAGAACGGGACAGGAAGGACTGGCGTGACAGGGCGGGACTGGCCTTCATCCAACCTGGTACTGGAGATCTAAATCTTACTAAAATGAATCTTTACTTAAATCTTAAATTTATATGAGATCATAAGCGAAACTATAACAGATGGGTGCGAAATGTCGATTTTTCTGCTAAAACCTGGTTCAAATATGGAAAAACTTTAAAAATATCTTCGAGAAAACGTGCACGTTATATATAGGATTCAATGTGAATGGTTAACCATTTGAAAACAAAATGTCAATTCAGTCGAATCCGCTTAATTGCACAGATCGTATACAATTGCATATATATTTTCCATGCCCTGAACTTTTGCCCTATGTTTTGAACACAATGTGAAACCGGATAATTGCACAAACCGGGTATATTTTGCAAGCCCCATGTGCAACTTTTGTATTAAATTGTGACTGGATATTTGCACATTTAGGTTGAACATCCAACATGAGCCATGTATGAAATGTAGCACATTTGGATATTATATGGACATATAAGTGCACTAATGATCCATGTATGGCTATAATTGTTCTCATGTATATTCGCATGTGCAGGCATATGACTAGACGTGTAGCGCACATCTAGACGTACGTGTATAGCAAACATGTAAATATACCTATACATTTACATACACGTACAATATTAGTTTATATGCAATATATGTACATATATTGCTTATGCATCGCAGTATACAATACCTTAAAGGTTGATACTTGCCATTCATGGTGTCATATATGGACTGTGTAGAGCATTGCATTTTTATGCGGCTCAAGTATACTGTCTTTTCAATCTGGCCCATCATTGGCGAAAGAATCGTTTTTATGTCACGAGATGGCGTTGTATTGAAAGGAGCGAACCGATTATCAAAAATTGCTCTCAAACTTTCGCTCCTTTTCGTCAATTCAATCAAACACTTCTCATATATATTGGCGAAGACGCGAAGTAGGTTAAGATTAAAAACTGTTTGTCTTAATCTGGTGATTAAGTCCAGTTTTCAATGTTATTGTTAGTACGAGAGCGTTTAAACGTTGCCATTGTTGGTCCTCAGTTTGACACTGACATATTCCAGCAATGTCTCATAATGAAAATACAATTGTACGCGTCGAAAAGCTATTTTCTCATTCTGTTAGGACCCTGAGTGTAAAATAACAAAACGTGACAAATAAACCCCTTGGAATAACAAGTGCATCAGACACTTTTTTTTGTCGGCCATTGTTTGCTATTTGGACCAATGACAGAACTCCTTATTTCAAACTCCGCCATTGTTTTTTCTTGCCAAGTGTATAATGTATAAGCATTTCTACATTTTCTTAACCTTTTGTCTTTCCGTCTTCGTCTTTTATACGCAAGTATAGAAAAAGGTCGAGTGGTTTATATATGAAGAGAGAAGAAGAAAAAAACGTCAAAGAAAGCTGCCTGGGAACAATATGCCTTATTTTCACAAAATCACACACACATTGAAAACAGCTTTTTTTCTCTATACGAATCAAAGGCTGGAGGTATATTATATGCATATCGAAAAAAAATAATGACGATCATAAATAAAGTTATTCAAATAAGCGCCTATTATCCTTCGAGGTATATATACATTATACTATTTTAAATAGTATTTAAATTACTATTTTAATACAGCGTTGTGGTAGGCGCAGGGCGGCACCTCGTCAAGATTGGCTAACTGGTAATGTCAGATACAGGGTGAGGCAAATGGCTGACCCTATGCGTTATGTTGTGTGAAATGCACTTAGCGCTGTATAGCATGCACGTGATTCAATGATCTGTATTTCCGTATAAAATGTGGGTACTTTGGGTCAGTTTTGGTGTTTTTTTGGAATTTTGGAAAAGTTTTTAAGAATTACCCTCCAAAACTGACACGGTCAAATAGAATCAACCCTCCTCTTTCAGAATATGGCACTATTTTTAATGTCGGATTAGCAGGTGCAGGCCACTGCAGGGATATTCCCATCAATGTCTGTCCCAAAGTTACCCCATCTTGTGTTTAACTTTGGGTCAGTGCCCCTATATATCCTAGTGGAAAAATCATTTAGGGCCAAACATGCTATAGTATATGTCCCATATATGATGCTGATCATGCTTCCCATTAAAATCTGAAACCATGCATTTATGGTCATATGTATATATGGCATTTATTGTCCATGATGTTACCACAATACATATACTATAGTGGCCAGCTGATTCAACCTTTCCCCACGAAAAATAAAACAACAACCAAGTTGGTCCCTATACTTTGCGAGTTAAATTAAAATAAAATGCAGAATATAAATAGATGAAAATTGTAGAAACTCAAGTTTTGGTCAACCCCAAATTTCCCATGCCATGTCTGCTTTTTGTCTTACATATATACCCTATAGTTTTATACTTATAAATGTTTGATATTCACATGTCTAGTGTAGTCATGTATAGGAACCACATATTTGACCTGTTTTATTAACAGCGGTATTAGTATTTCCTCCCGAGATGATAGTTTGACGGAATTAGCGAAAACACAGAGCAGGTGTCCCAATAAAAATGGCCGTCGTTTAGAATATGCTGAATTTAGAATTTTTAGAAGTCACCAGAATATGACGGAATGGTATTTCTCTCCAACTGGCTGAAAAAGCCCCATTGAAGCCCGCTAAAGTTACCACCCCTGTCCCAAAGTATCCCCATTTTACGGTATTTGCATCAATTATGGAATATGTTCTATATGTAACGTGCTTTATGACGTTGTTATGTTTTCATCAATTCGCCCGCCAGGGGTCTCCCGATCCCTGTAGTCTCCCGATCCCTGTAGTGATTTAATGAATCAGACTCTTATTATGGCTTTAATTTACGAGCTAATTAATAGGACGATGGCGAGAGTTTTGTATCCGAAGCTGGGAGTCGAACAATAATGGATGCACAAGGGCAGCTCTTGTTTGCCAGGAGGCGCTGGTGGCGTCTCGAATTAAATAAAAACAGAATGCAAATATTATAATAGGGGGCGCCACGGGAGGTGCGAAAAATCGCGTCTAATTAAATGAACCTCTTTATATTAAATACATATCGTATAACGGGCGTTGCTCATCATACGCTTAATTGGAGGGTCAACAAAAGACCCCTTTTACTAATTATGACCGCTTTATAACAGGAGTCAGGAGGAGACTCCTGCGCGTGCCTATATGATGTGCATACAGCGGCCCCTGCTCTTGCGGAACAACAAATCCGAAGTAACATAACAGAAAGTCTACAGGGCCATCGATATCGTCATATAAGCATTAAAGAAACCATCATGTTAAGAAATGCATGCCTAATGCCGCGTTTTAGTGCCATAATTTTTGAATTAGCATTACGTCACCCATTTAAGTTTTTCAGGCGATGTGATATTCTCCAAGAGCAACTAAAGCCGTATACAGACCAGGCGGTAATCGGCGGGGACATGAGGACAAGATACATATGTTTCTTCCGTTTTCTTTCGTCTCCACCAAAGAAAACGGAGCAAAAGCAAAAAAAAACACGAAAACACAAAACGTAAAAACACAAAACATGCTTAAAACTCCAAATATGTGCCGACCAAAAAAGCATGCATGATAAACAGAAAATGTTTTCACTTTACGGCGCTTGTACCAATGCTTGTATTATTGTATACTGCCGTCTGCTCGTAATTTGCAGGCAGTGTGCAGACATTCTGTTCTATATCGTTGCTCGAAGTTCGTCTTCGAACGAACAGCTGAGTATATGCCTTAACTTGGTATACAAGCGCCGTAAAGTGAAAACATGTTCTCCTTTGATCCCGACAACCTCTTGGGCAATCGGAAATGTTTTTAAAAGCTTATTTTGAGAGCAGAATCGTCCAAAACGTTTGATGAAACATCAGGACAGAAACTTGGTGATCAAACATTTATTGCAATCATGCTTTCAAAAACCTTGCTTTTGCTCTATGTCTTCGTTGGTGGGGACCAGGGTTTAATTTGCACAAGTTGTAAAATGCGAGTTTTGCTCAAGTTTAGTCTTGGTCGTCATGCACACCTGCGATCATTAGGCCTAAGCGCCGTAACCGATTCGTTTATACATATAGCGGCGGCGTTAATACGAGTGACAGTTGTAACACAATGGAGGCCAAATGAGATCAAACGTCTTTTCAAAGCCACTGTTTCTAATTGGGAATAATTCAGGCATCGATTTAATCCGCCTGCATTTGCGTTTGAATAGCCTTTGTTTGGCCCTTAATTAAAGATAAAAGGGGCGGCGAAACAACAACAACAACAATTTAAAAGTGAGAAAACGACATTTGAAACGCCCTTATAGCAGTACCAACGTACTGTCAACTATCCGTTTTCTTTAAATTGTCGCCCAAATTTCATTTCGCTTTCTATTACTTTTCCTGGTGCACATGTAATTAATTCGTTCTATATACATAGCACACCTGTACCTCGCTATTTAGCCTTTCGCTATAACGGCCTTTTATAATTAAATTATGGCACTTTTTCGATTTACGGCCTCAATGTTTCGTTAAACGGCAAAAAAAAAAAAAATGCTGTTTATTAGCATTATTTGTATCAAAATAATTGATTCATTATATATGGTTTTTCTCCTTACGGACTTTTCCGTAACGTATCTAGGCCGCAAAGCGAAAAGCCGTATAACGAATCAATTCTTTCTGCATTGTTATTTTCCTTTTTCACTTCTTTAAAAACGAAGTGAAATCCATAAGTTTTTTATTGTTAGCCAAATCCGCGCGACCTTGTTTGTGCAAATTGGGGTAATTTATCACATTTTTTGGCCGTATAACGAAACATAAATCGAAAAAGTGCCATAATTAAAAAATTCTAGTTTTTTTTGTGCTAAAGTATAATCGCGATTTAATTTGCTAGTACTTGCACCTATTCTATATATACTTAACTTCGAGTGGTAACGTGCTTGCCTCTCGATCCTAAATGCTGGGTTCGCTCCCAGGTCGAGGTCGGTGGGCATTTTACTTGTGGAAGAAATCCCCAAAGTGGCGGCTCTTTCGGATGAGAGTTTAAACCGAGGTCCCGTGTTGATTGTTGCACGTTAAAGCTGTACCCCCTCGTAGGCTAAATTCCCAGGCATAGGTGTTGAAGGCTCATCCCCTGGCGTTGGTGTTTAGCCCTCGTGTTGCAGAAATAGGCCAACGTTAAAAATCAACAAATAAACAAACAAACATATACTTTATTTCCGGTACTTATTTCATTATATTTCTTTCTAAATATATATATGCTCCTGTATTTATTTCATTTCCTTTAGTACATTATCTGGTGCTTTTTTATTTTTCAATTATTTATTTATCTAATAATTATTTATTTGAATTTGTAGTGCTTATTCTAGTATGCCCATACTGTATTTTCTACTGCTAGTATTTGCTATTTGATATTTTAGTACCTTTTCCCATTACTATTGACCCCCGCATTCAACCACTCCGTTCCACCCTCTACGAAGGGTGGTCGTTTTCATTTTACATAGTGCAATACAAGAGATAGGTCGAAAGTTTAATGGGCAGTCCATAATATCATAAAAGTGTCCCTCCCCTGTATAGTTCTCACATTGAAGAAGAGGGTCCTTTCCTCCTTTTAATTTCTGCGGAATACGGGTAGCTTGGGGCCTGTTCCCAACCCAGGTGTAAAATTGACAAAAACGTTCGATTTTCTGGTGGTTTTTGCAGCCCGCCCCTTCAATGGACCTAACTGGCAATTTAAGCTACAAAAGGTAATTGGTCATAGCCCTCAAATTTTTTTTCTTCATTAAGGCGTTCGAGGTCGAGTCATTTGGGACCCCGCTGACCACCATGACCATTGACCACCATTGGGTAGGAAAATCGAGTGACGCCAGGGGTCATGTATAGGGGAGAAACAAAAGGCGACGCTATTTTACGATACTAGGTATCGCGTGTTGCGGTCCAGCAAGTGGGTGGCCATCTTGTCCATGGGGCCTCAGGACATTTGGGTCCAATTTCGGCCTTCAATGGCCCAATTTAGTCGCTTCTCCTATAACGCGAATCCTTTTTTTAAACATTTTAAACTCCATATTTAGTAGTAGTACTATTTCTGTAGTATAGCAACTTATAGCAAGATTGTAGTACTGCACAACTTCCGTAGTAGCAATAGTTGTTAGTGCTCGTATAATATTTGTAGCATAAAGTTGTTATAAGTAAAACCGGTTCTCCACTAAAGACAACATGCAACCCCTCAAACCCCAAACATACAAAAACTCCAAGACAAACCTGAAACAATGAATACATCAACATGTTACTGATGCTGAGGTGTCTCCAGTCTCCACCAAAAGTTGACATAAAAACTGAAAAATGTGTCAGAGAGCACTCAGAAAGCATTTGAGCACATGGCCGAGGTTGCGCAGTAAAGTGGCAACATTTTTTCCTTCGATCCGGACCACCTCCCGAGCGATCGGCGAAATGTTGCCAAAACCATGTTTCGGGCAACAACAAAACGTTATAAGTTTGCTCAAACATCATGGTAGGCAAACTTTCATTGTTTGTTTCAACAAACCATGTTGCCTTCAGTGGAGACCCGGCATAAGTAGGTACTGTAGTTATTGTTAGAAGCACTACAGTAATACTTGTTGATAGAAGTAATAGTTATAGAAGAATTATAGATGTTGTTTAAGTAGTTTAATTGCAGTAGTTGTTGCTGTTGCTTTTAGAGGGTAGCATGCAGGCATACAAGAAGTGTAGAAGGCATAATTTGAGTAGTAGAGCAGTATCACCTAGTTGTTAGAAGTGTAGTAGTATATATTATGCAATTTGTGCAATTGTGTATACCACCTCCCCCTTTCACCATATGCCACTGTGTGTTGACCGTAGGGGATAATAAATTGAAGTATATACACAGTGGACTTTTCTTTACTTTTTTGCCACTGTTTGACTTATTAAAACTCTTGTTTGCACAACTGTTGTTTCAACCGATTTTATCTAAGGCTAAGTCAACAAACCGCTCAACAGGGTATCTCAATATCGCTACCATGTGGTACACGGAGGAAAAACCATATAGTCACCATATCGGAATTCGTGACGTGTTTCTCCCATAAAATTACCGAATATATTGTACATATCGCGTAGTAGAAACAATGGTAATAGAATAAAGGGCCACCGCCAATAAATCCATTTCTATAACATGCTTAAGCTTCCCAAATGGCCATTTTCCCTCAAAATGTTTTCCCCAATGTCCTCGGTGGTCATTTGGCTGACCACAGTCCACTGGTCAGTAAACCTTTGCATATCCATCGGGTGGTAATCTTCTGGTATAAGAACGGGAAGGGGGGTGTTAAAGCACGTTGGCACGGGTATGTTTTGTTTTATTGGTCATCGGTCACGGGGAACTGACAATAGAAAACAATGGCCTCGCACGAGCTGTATAATGCTTGACCATTCGGCCATTGTCCACTAGCGATTTTTACGAGCTCTTAAAAACGCCCCGTTAAAAATGCTGGTTTTATTGAGGGTATTAAGACAACGGGAGGAGGGGGAAACACAGTGAACACTCTTCTTCGGACACTGGTCAGTACTTCAAGAAAAAGGGAAAAAATGGCACTTGCCAATTAGGACGAATGTCCCATTCCAGGATGTCCACTTTACCATATGGCCCTTTCTTCTGCTCAAACCTGGGACACGTGTGTCGGGTTGCACCATGATGGGTCGGTTAAGTCAGTGAATTTGTTTGCTGTGTTGGACCAGTTGTTAACTTGAATTGTTCAATGAACATAAAGTGCAACTTCAAATGCAACTTATACTATGTTCATTCTTGAATGAAGATACTTTGGGTTGCACCATTGTCTGGTTAACTTCAATCACTGGTAAAATAAAATTAGCGGCGGATTAGCGAAAGTACACATTCAAAAATTAAGATGACTTTAAATCATACGTTAAAAGTTCAATAAACAAAAGTTAGTTACTTCCACTCGATAATGTAAATGAAACGCCAAATATGACACTAGCCATAGCTTAACGGCTGATTAGCGAACAATATTATAAAAGTCGTATTATGTCAATACATTTTTGGGAGGAGGGGGGAGGGGGGGTATGGTCCAGAGTCTTGGGGTGAACTATTTTGGTCGTATATTTAGGATCACCAATATTATGCATAGATGTCCCGGCAGAGACGAAAATTGACCCAAGGTCAAATAGAAATTGCATTTGTATCCTAGAAAAATCGCAATGCAAAAAAATCGCGTTTTTACCTCAGCAACATTTCGTTTATGTCTTACAAAAATTTCGTTTTTATCGTAGAAAAGTTTCGTTTTTACCATAGATAAATCGTACTTTTATATTTTGACGATTCGGGTTGAAATTTGTAACATTTCTTGGATATTGGCCTTGAATATTATGTATCATGAACAACAAATTGGTTTATAAAGTGTCATATTATGCAGGGAACTAAATTATACAGGGCGACCGAAAAATATATAATTTGGAAATCCAATTTCTGTGATACAGCTATATATATATATATATATATATATATATATGTATAGGTAGAAAGTCCAAAAAAAAACATTATCAAAAATATAAAAAACCCGGTTATCATTAATTAGAACGAGGTGGTTTTCCCTCTTATCTCATTTTCATATCTTCAATAAAATATAAACTTCAATCATAAAAGAGAGGAGTAGTACAGGGCACCTGACTGGCGTAAGTGGGTGGTGATTTCCGGTGGGAGGTGACCACGCCCCCACCCACCGG
>JAQGBW010005973.1:0-11219 GCA_034698625.1 Julus scanicus
GAATTTCTTTGGGAAGTAAAATGGATCCCGGGAAGACTCCCCGGGAACTTCATAGAGCGTTCAGGGACGCGGTTAGTAATCAACCACTTCCCGGGAGGTGTCCCAAAACGCGCCCAATGCTATCATCTCAAGAACACCAATTATTTTATACTGAAATTGGACTTCGTGATTTTTTTTCAGTTTTGAATATCAGTGTATCTAAATCATGCGTGACATTTGTTATTCTGAAAGGAAATCATCACAGATAAATTTACAGCAAGATGTACACGTACACACTAGATCCCATATACTATATACAGGGTTGCCAGTTTCTGCAAAGTCAGGAAAAGTCAGGAAAAAATAGCCTTTTTTGCTAGAAAAGTTAGGCAAATTAGCAATTTGGTCAGGAAGAAAAAAATAAGGCTTTATTGACAATAAAGCTATTAAAAATTGACAATATTTATATATTTTTTTAAAATCTTGAATCTAATGTAGCTGTTGGGGAGTGTAATCGTGGAGATCAAATTTCTCTTGATTCCTTTCAACATTTGTACAAGAAACAAAAATTGTGCTAGCCTTTGTACATTTTTAAAAATAATTAAAATTTTGTCAAGTTATTGAAATATTATCAGGAAAAATATTTTTAGAAGTCAGGAAAAGTCAGGAAAAATTGCCATAATGGTCAGGCAAGACCAATCTGTAAAAAAACTGGCAACCCTGTCTATAGAATAGATAATCATATACCTATTGCCAAATAAGATATGTGAATTATGCAGAAATAAAATGTCATGCATAATTGAAGCAATATCCATAAAACACAAAAATGATTAAAAAAAATTCCGTTCTTACCTGTGAAAAGTTCATTTCATTAAGAGGAATACATTGCTCTTCAACCCTTTCCACGGCCCCAGTCACTTTATTTAGTTTCTCTGCTTCCTGTGCCAAGTACAAGTCCAACACTGGAATTCCTCTCGACTTGATATCACTTTCTGTCAAGGAATTGACCATGAGCATGATCCACACAGGCCTCTTGCGTTCCCAGTTGCCTGTAATGGCATTGAATAAGTAGTCTGCGTACAATCCTTGTCCTCTTTGGTCTTCAGTCAACCACGTTGGCATCATGAGTTTCACATAGTCCAGATGCCGCTTTAGTCTCCTGTAGATGTCACGCGGTAGCACTTCGGACAGGTTCTTTCCGTGGGGCAACAATTGGCAATTGTTTAAGGCTGAGATTGTGTATGGATCGGTCAAATCGAGTTCGAAGAACACGTGTTCTGCTAATTCAAAGGCGCGTTTGGTGTTCTCCGGGATGTAATCCCAAACGCGGGTGTAAGGAACATGGATCGTGCCAAAGAAGTACGATGGAGGCTCACGTTTAATAACCCACAGGAAAGACATTGGATCTTGCTCGACGGACTAATTTTAGAAAGAAAAACAAGTTATAATTAGAAAAATAAGAATTATGATGTAGGCATGAATAATGCAAACTTGTATATATCAACATATACGATGTTATACAGAATATCTAAAATTGATATTTTCCCTTCTTAGAACTCAGCTCATCAACTCAGCTCATTTGGGTATTTACAGGGTGAATGCCACAAACCTGATCAACAACAAAAAACAGTTTCCATCTATAATTTTCTTAGACAGGCTTTTTGGGTTTGGCTGTAGATTCCTATATTTCAAGCATTCCGGAATACACCTGGATTTCATCTTTTTAGGGATTACCTTTTCAAATTCATGGATGTTCAATGCGAAAGTACATTTTTCTGCCCCACAATAGATACTCCTGAGTAAATAAGAAAAAGGAATAATACCCAGTTGTTTCTGTATACAGAATATGAATTGGATTTCAATGAAGGGGGATTAATGAAAGGCTTCTGTAGATATATAAATCTGAAGTTGATAACAATTAAATCTAGCACTAATCTAGCCGTTATCGTTACTTCTCAAAGGATTTGTCTCACTTTTAATTTGAAGCACATTTTCCCTTCTTTTTAATTCCAACGAAAGTTTATTGGTCACTACTTTGATCTATGTGCGAATTTCGTATTTACAGGGTGAATGCCACAAACCTGATCAATGTGGATATGAGATGATTAAGTTAATTTTTAAAAGAAAAGACGTCGAAAGTACAGTCTATATTGGTCTAAATTTCTTTATCTGTTATATCCCGATTTAAAATGTCCATATTTATCATCCGAGAATCACCCCAAACGATTTTGATTAGGCAAAATCTGGGTCCAAATTACATTAAAATATGTTATAAATTGATATAATGGGGTTTCCTACACTAAGAAGGACCATCGCTCAAACATAGATAAAAAACTGTCTAATTAAAATTACTCTCTTGCGTAGATACTGCCTGGTTATACTGTTATGTAACAATAACCATTATTTCAATTACTATATTACAATCGTTTTTCAAGGGTCCAATAAAACCAGAGCCAATCTACTTTTAAGATCATCAAAACAGGATACAATTCCTTCCTATATCTCTGAAGTTTAGTACGTATTAAGAAAACGGGTCTGGAAGATAGGAAAGGGGACGAACCAGAAATCCATTGAACCCAAGTATTTTTCCATTTGATTCTATTCAGAAATTTAGTTTATTGATTCATTATGGGGATAAAATTCGAAACACCAATATAAAATGCATGTAGGAGGTCAATGCAATAACTAGTTTTTGCAAGTATACCCTCGTTTGACGCCATATATACTCAATATTCTGTCCACGTATTGTATACACTGATTGTATTCAAGACTTAAAATTCCAATCACTGCGACAATTTTTATTGACCATTTTTTTTACAAATTTGCACACGCATGCATGGAGTATACCGAAATACTTGACCTAGAAGAGAATATACCATTTATTCGATGATTTTAAAATATTATGTATGTGCAGTTCATCCATCCCATTGAATCGTGCCAAGAGAACCCCAGTGGAATTCACTCTAAATATGCACTACAAATTCAGATAGTGGGAATGAAGGGAAGGCGAAGGCATCTGTTCATTTGCCTGTCACCACCAAATGATAACACTGGCAATAAGGGGTAAAATTCTTACCTCCGGCGCTCCTTTATCACAGAAAGGGGGTCTTTTATGATTTCGCCCGGCACACATGCTGCATAAGCAATAAAGCATCTGAAAAAAAAAAGTATTAAACATTTCATAAATATACATGATGGAATACATAATTAGTTGCAGTGTTTCGAGGGTTTGAAGTTAAAGGGTAGGTGCTACCCTTCCTCGATCCCTACCATTTTAAAATTAAAATATCGAAATGTTATCTTAGAACGTTATAATATTATAATGTTTATAATGCTATCTTAGAATACTGTTGTTCAACCTTTTATGGCACAAATATATGAAGATATTGTTCTTGTCTCTATATAGACTCTAAATTTTTCTGCTTATCTCCTCTGATGTACAATTTTAAAGTCCAGTCTCCACTGAAGGCAACATTCAACACTTCACATAAAACATGCAAACACCAAACATACAAACACTCAAACACAAACTTTCATGAAACAGTGAATACATCAACATGTTGCTGTATGCTGAGGTGTCGCCACCAAAAGATGAAAAAAAAAAAAAAATGTTGCCACTTTACTGCGCATGCTCAGCCATGTGCTCAGATGCAAACCCGAATGCTTGGTAAAAGTTGACGAAACCATGGTTCTGGTAACAAAAAATGTCATAAATTTGTTCAAACATCACAGTAGGCAAACTCGTATTTATTATTTGTTTCAGCAAACCATGTTGCCTTCAATGGAGACTGGGTTTCATGTTTTCAATTTAACCCTCTACAATTTTTTGTCCATTTCCACACCTGGCCACACCATGCATATATTTTACTGAACTATGATATTCGGGAACTAATTTTTCTCCTGAATTAAGTATTTTAGAAAACGATTATTGGTTTTCAACATAAGTAAATGCAATGATTGACATTAATGCTTTGAGGACAATTAAAAGTTTTACGCTGTTACTGTCACCACCTGCATGATTTTCCATGCCCCTATGGGTTGTCAATGGGAGTAAACCACTAATCTTTTAACAATGGGTTTAGTTTTAACGCAAACAGCTATGGGCAAGTGTCGTTGACAAGTACATGAAACAAGAGACAGGGTCTTTATAGTAATGCCAAAATGTCTCTTCTATACAAGAATGTTAATCAGCGACTTTACTGATGATACCTTTTAACCAAAATTACAACCTGTCGCCAATACTGTAAGATGTACGGATAGTATTTACTATACCTACATAAGCCTCAAATACATATATATGATTTCACACGGATATCGACCTAGTATCTACAACAGTATTTTACAGTTTAGCAAACAAGTTAATTGATCAATTTATCAAATGAAATTAAAAAAAATAATCGATTTCTATTTTGAGAATCTAGCAATGAAAATAGTGTATTTTAGTTTCTATTGTACACGTTTGTATGCAGATTATCAGGATTATCAGGAAGTACATAAAATTCCTCAGAAATGAATGTCAGTCAGTGTATGAAGTCACATGGGAAATTGATTTGCAATATTAGGCATACATTTAATAATCTCTTCCATGCCATCTAAATATCATACAGTATATTTTTTGGTTGTTCTTTCTGTAGAAAACATATTTTCTTTTTTTTTATAAAGAAAAGGTGATAAAATCAGAGGTAAATATAGGAAATTATAATTCCTTAAAAACAGCTTATTCTCTGCATGATAGACTCATTCAAGAATTTAATGATTTGAAGGTTGTACAGATATCCTTATAAACAACTTGAAATGGTAAGAGACACTGTAACATGTTCCGTTTTAATGTTGTCTGAATTCACACCAATTCAATGTTTTGAAACTTCTAACTATCAATTAACACCATTATAAATGTTGTTTTACTGCCGAAAACCGCAAATTAGATACGCAACAATTAAACGATGCGAAAAGAATATACCAAAGTTGGCAAGTTGAATAGGTTAAGCTATAATTCAATCGTATCGCCTATTTATCTTGAAAACCATTCAAGACAACATGTGCAATAACATTATGTTAACAGAGCAATTCAGGCAGATTGCCATAGTTTCATCTGAAGACTATATATGATAAGAACTATAATGTACATTCATAAAATTCTTTATACTTCTTTATATATTTTGAGAAACATAAGTTCACTTTATACAATTCCATTTAATTAATTTCTCATTAACTGGTGTTTCTGGACTTCAAAATTTTGATTATTTTTTTCAATTGCTGATGTTTAAAAATACTTAACTTACACTAAAAGAGTCACGTAGAATTAATTTTAATTGCACCAACTAGATAGATGTTTTTACTCCTTTCATGGAAACAACTCCCTATATACACTGACGCCAAAACCCTCATAGGGGGTGCTGTCTGTCTTTCAAAGGATACGCCCTCTGGTGGTCACACGAAGTCTCTTATGACCGAGACATTGACACGTTTGCCTCTGGCAAAATAAGGGGGCGAATGGCTTTTTTGCGTATAGTTGTCCATGGAGGAAGTTAACCACATACAAATGGCAAAACAGGCGGTCAAATTCGAGTCAATAAATACAAGTACCGGCGAACACTAATTGCTACAGTCATATCACGTCCTACGTTTGTGTGTGAATTATAGGGAAGTGATGAAGATTTCGAATAATTGCCATTAAAATCAAAATACAGATTTGATACAAATGTTTTCACAACATTAACTTTTTTTTAAAAAAATTGAATTTTCCCTCATAAATATTCCATGGATCTTTTTGACAACACATTGGGTTTGGAAATCATAAAAACTATGTCAAGCCTTGACCTAACTTTTAAAAAGTAGGCCTATCCTTCATAATATTATATAGCTTGTGTATACTGTATGTTACAGTAGTAACGCAATCACAATATAAAAAAAACCAGCTTAAACATGCGGAGCAAGTCCGGAATATGCATATGTGTAGTCTAGATTAGATTATGGAGAAAACCGGTACACAGTATAGTGTTGACAATTTAATTCTCGTTATAATAATGTTACCACGGTTTGCTATATATCTATTGTGCCCGCCATTTATATAGGCCATTATGTGCCGCAAATAGGTCTATGATCATCTTTTTTTTTTTGTTTACAAAAACGGTAAAAATGATTTGAATCACAGATAACAAAACATTAATTAAAATTTAATTAGTCGCGTTTTGTATTTGTATTAACGAACATTCCAATTTAAAATGTTTTAATTACAGATATTTCAAGAGTTCCAATACAAATTCTACTGTATATGGCCATCTATATATAGGTACAATGTAAAGAGTTCAAGAGTTTAAAGTCATATATGGGTTTAAGTGCCAACAATAATTTCATTTGTAATTGCAGCTTGTATCGATAAATCGATCCAAATTCTAAAGATATGAACCAGAAATTTAAGTACAAGAAAATAATACCAAAAATCATATGGATGATAGCGTTTCAAGTCTAGATTCTGTACTTTACAAGTTATTTTTGATTTCCGATAAACTTTGTTTCTGACTGTTCAACTATCATGCAAGTGATATAGTTTTCCTGTGGATATATACTTCACCGACATGCCATTTCGCCGACACATTTTTCCCATTTGGTTGGGTTAGTGCAAGTAAGGCAGAAACTGGGTTCAAATAACATTTTAAAAAAGTATCGTATAATTATTGCTAATGGCAATCGGCAATGTTGAAAGTCTAAATTCCTAAACTTTGACGCAGAGAAACCCAACAAGTTTAAGAAACTGGGTGTACGAAAATAATTACACTTAAGCCTAATACACTAATCACTATTTTAGACCAATTTCAAAAAATCAGCCTTTTTGACAGTTTTCGGGTGCATAAAACAGGAACTCTGTGGAATTCGTACTATAGGGAATTTACATTGACGTATAGAAGTCGATGGTGCTTTGTGTAAACGTGACTTGGAGAGCAAGTTTAACGAAAAGGGCGTCAATCAGAGGGGATTAAACACATCTGCAGCTTAAAATCCGTGTACGTCGTGACTATTTATAAATTGACCGATTTCCAAATCAGCATTTTGAGAGCTCAACAATCATTGTCTATAGTGTTGTACTCACGGAATTTCAACTTAAATTAACTGGAGTGATAAGCATCCCCATGCCAGGGCAATTTTTGGACTTTTAGTCACCACTTGATAAGCAAAAGGCATACCAAAACGTGCTGTTTTTCAGTATATGAAAATTAAACTCGTATACACGTCCTATACACAAGAACTCATCTCAATTTTAAGTTGTTTATATTTTTCATGGACGGAACTGACCTAAAAAGTTGCTTTCAAAAAGAAATTTACTACAGAAAGTAAAAAAAAACCTTAAACTTTCACACTAATTTGACATTTAACCTCAGATTTTAAACGCCTTGCGAATAATAAACATTGACACAAATAATAATCTCAACTTTTTCGATAATGGATTTCCGATATAAATTAAATTGCATTGTACATACAGTATATCAATCAAAGTGCCACTTAATGTCAATAACTTGAATGTGTCACCTGAACGTGTGCCGGCACTTGAATGAGGTGACATTTTTAAAAGGTCGGGGGTGTGTTTATAACAATGTGTAATTACTTCCACGCTGATTGTTGGTGAATTTTATTATATGTGGTTTTGATGTTTTCTCCATAAACTTTCAGCCTTCATGAGGTGTCAGTGGCGTAATTTACGAGTTGTCATTGTTGGGTTTGTTTACAATAGAATCACGACATGCAGAAATCACGTGGCTGTCATGTATACTATTTTATATATAAATTCCCACGCTCGTGCGTGCGTTCAATTTGTTTACTTTTCCCATTGAAAGAAATGAAATAAAATATTCCACGTGTGTGGTGTTATTACTTACCAGCAAAATGTTGGAAAAGCTGAATGCCGTATGCACATGCAGCTTTTCGGCCATAGTTAGCAGACGTCAATGGACGACGACTACGAAAAGTAATTCCTACGAACTGGGACGACATGAGGAATATGATGATGATGCTAAATTCCCATAGGATGATGATAGTAGGAAATTCCCAGCACTAGTCCTTCGCATTGGAACAAATGAAAACATGGTTCAAGACCGATACCGGCACAACATTATCCGAGAGCAACATCCACGTACAACCACATTCTAGCCCTCTCCTTCTCCCTTCTGCCCCTTTTCTTTTTCCCCCATCCTAAAAAGAACGAAAACACGAGTTCATCTGTACGCCCAATTTTCAAGTGCATTTTTATTGGTCGGAATCGATGCCACTAAAATAGGCTTGCCTGCTCATCCAACCTACAATATGCGTCACTCTTGGACGCCATGTTGAATTGGGAGTTTACTTGTGCCACCTCTCCGTACATCGCTATGAAAGAGATCATTCACACACTTAAGCAATTGTAAACTATGGAATTAGGAATTTCAGTTGCTCTTAAGACTATGGTTTAATTAAATAACTACTTGTATTTTTTGTACGTGCGTTTTGGACTGTAGAAGCTAGTGAACAATTGTTAATAATGTTTAAATAATGTATGTCAAACTGTAACAAAATAATGTTTTATCAATTTTTATAATGTTTAAAACTAATTTGGAAATATCTAACTTTTCAAATTATTAATATACTTGTTGAAAAAAGGCTGTGATAAACAATTATGCTTCAAAAAACTGAAAATTTTAACTTCGATTAATGAAAATAGTCTTTAATAAATAGCTAAGTTGTTGTTTTGATGATTTTTTCAAGATAATATCGCCACCAGTTTTTAAAAAAAAAAAGTCAGCATCGAAACAATACAAATGGAGGGCAATGTGACTTATCATGAGACTAATTTGGAATTCGCCATTAATAATTAATGAAAAGCCCGATGCTACCGGTCATGGCGTAATTACATAAAGATTTTTGTTTATTTTTATAGTATTATTGTTGGGCATACTTGGAATTCAAATTACTTCGAACAGTCAAAGTTTAAATCATGTCAAAATGAGTGTCCAAAATCAGTTCATAATTATTGGTCGAATGTCATATCGTTCATCGACATTAAATAAATATATGTGCTGCACTAATTTGCGAATATATTGAGGTTTTGGTATAAGTATAAAGAAAAGGCGATCTGATATTTTATAATACGTATTACCCAAGCTTGCCATTTAATGCATTTTTTGTAATAAATGTTTACATTTTATACATAGTATAGATTTATGTAATGCACAATTTTAAAATAAATAAATTTAAAAAAAAAATATATATATATCCAGTGCTGCCCCCAATTGATATAATGATATTTAAGCAATGACCCAATTAACTCCCTATCCCTTTGGGCACCCATGCGATACCATGATGCACCAAATAACTACGGAAAAGTACGGAAAAGAACGGAAAAGTATTTAAACACAATTCCTAGCCGAACACTTCAATGTTAATAGCGCGACATCTACCCAATTCAAGATGGCCGCCAAGTGTTACGCCTGTACGTATTCGTTTAGACAGCAAATAGACAAGTCTACCTTCTCATAGAGATAAAGCACATGCCAGTTTCATACTATTGGTGTGAATTTTCGGTCTGTTCTTTCTTTGAGAAGAATGAATTACATTGTTTCCATTACCATTGAAACGTTAACTAAAATTAAAAAACTGGTGGCATTTACACAAAACATACAATAAAGTCAGTAATACAAAACCACTAAAATACAAATAAGATTTTAACAACTAATTGAACACTTGTGTTTATTTCCATAATGCGAGGTTTTTAATAATACATACATGTGTTTCATCAGGTACTCGTTATTTTATTATATTGAATAATATAAGTGGAACGTATATATAGCATGATGACCTACTATTTGCGTTTTCTTCAGTGATTATATATACATAGCGTGTATTGTTCAAGATGTACTTCCTTATGGAGGGGTGTTGACGCAAACTTTTTACTAGGTGTCACGGAGTTACTTATTTGAAAGTAGGGATGCCATCACAGATAGGCAATTTTGATAAATGGTAAATTGTAAATGGAACCACGGAGGGAGGACTGTGATGATGGACGAGCATGCGAAAAAAAAAACCACATGAATAGTGACCCGTTCATTAGTTGAAGTTTTATGTACAACGTCATGTTGGGAATCAATTGAACAATCAATATGAAGTATGTATACAATCAACTGGGAAGTGTGTATTTAAAATAACAGAGGGACGCCCACAGAATTATTTACCCTTGTGCTTGACCACGATAATATTTTATTCAAATAAATGGTGTGATTGTACTCCACACCTCATGCCATTAATGACTAATATGTTGTAAATTATGGATCCATCTTTACCGCTTCATATTTTCCCGGAACAGTATTGAAAAGCTTTGATTTAAGGGGGATTAGAACCCTATCCTTTTCAATAAGTCAAATTTGCAACGATACTCAAAGTCAAACAAAAAAAGATTAAATAAAAATTGTTTAAAATAGCTTTATAAATCTGCAAGGTACTGATCGTGTCATTTTTCACGTTAAAATAGTAGATTTTTTTAAAATTAAATTATTATTTGAATTTTTGCACTTACAACTTGCCTATCTTATGCTGCCACCTACTGGCAGCATATGCAAAATAACAGACATTTTTCAAACTTTTATATTAATTTTAAAAAAATCTACCATTTTAAAGTGAACAACAGCAATATGAGGCCCTTGCTGATCCATCAAGCCACCCCAAACAATTCTCACCCCCACCCAAACCTCCCTCGTTCAACTGTGAGTATCTTTCCAGGCCCGACCCATTGAAAGAGATAGCTAGGGTTCTATATCTCCATAAATGCTGTATTAACTTATATTTCATGTTAATTATGTAAATATTAATGGGATATATTTATGAGGCATTGAAGTATATGTAAATTGATATGTTAAATCGCTATTTTTAATAATTTAAACGATATCTAAGGAAATAAATACCAATTATACACCTGGAATTGTAAGCAGACGAAAAACGAGTATCTTTATACGGAAAACTATTTTTCATACATTGGAGTTGCGGTTCCAATGTACTAATTGTGTCAATCTGTACACTCAAATGTATATTCTATAAACAATTTGCGAAGGCACATGTACACTTTTAGCCAAATTCCAGTTCAGCACCCCCTGGTGGGGTATGAGCCTTTAGCATCGTTTTCATCATGACGGTGGGAAGGGTGGGAATAGGAAGGGACAGACCAAGGGGCCAGTATGAGGATTGGAGAGATAGCCTGCTTCAGTCAGCGGTGGAAGTGGTTG
>JAQGBW010005974.1:0-11218 GCA_034698625.1 Julus scanicus
ATCGTCTGCTAGTGACGTCAAAACGACATAGCATATACATAGCATAGCATTTACGTTCAAATGTGCAGGAGCCTTAAAACGTTCCATAAAAGGCCCTTTACTCCACTACCCACGTGCTTTTTTTAACGCATTGCCGTATTTCTTGGTAAGGACAAGTTTTCCAGAAGTTTTTTTTAAAAAAAAAACTTGGTATGCGAATCGTGGCATATATGGTTCATTTCATGCTCCAATTGGAAAACGCATACGTTTACGTAGGTGGAGTTCTTTATCTGTTTCCTGTGTAATTCGGCCCCTAAGGACCGGCATCAGGAAGGTCATTCCTCCTAACAAAAACAGGATTAACTCTGGAAATCATTTGATACAAATTGGCCATGCCGTTCATTCACTTTTTCGATCTTGAGCGTGGGAGTTACAGAAATGTTGTACTGGAGTTGGATATTCTTGTGGAGATGTCTTTTGATTTTAATACAAGATTCGTACAAGAAGGGAAAAAATCATATGGGGTGATCCATAAATTATGTCACACTTTTTTGCCTCTTTTTAAACACCCCCCACCCCTTTGTCACAAATTTTACTACACCCCATCCATAATTATGTCACAACCCGTCGATTACGTAACTCCCCCCTCTCCCTTCAATTATTTTTTAATAATTCTATATTCTTTTATAATTTTATCGGGAAGAAAGTTTTAAGTCACAACAGGACCCAAATCTTTCTTCCCCACTGCTATTCATTATTTCAAATGTTAAAAAAATAAAAAAATAAATTTACCGCATGTTTTTTACCGTTTGAAATAAATTTTTATTGCGTGATGTCACATTACCGAACCATCCCCCCACCCCTTGGTCACAATTGTCACAAAAACCAAACAATAGGTGTGACATAATTTGTGAACGGTCCCTATGGGGTCATTCAAAAATTATGTCACATCTAGGGGTGGGTGGGTTGTTTGTTTTTTGTGACAATTGTGACCAAGGGGTGGGGGTTGTTCGGTAATTGTGACATCACGCAATCAAAATTTATTTCAAACGGTAAAAAATATTCGGTACAATTTTTTTTTTTAACATTTGAAAGTTTGAATAGCAATCGGGAAAAAAGATTTGGGTCCTGTAGTGACTTAAAACTTTTTTCCGGAATGCTACTCATCAATCATCATAGCAATCTATTATTTAATATAATGTTATTAATATCAACCTTGGTTTCGTTAATTTAAAATTAAGTATTTTAATATTTTTAAGTATTTTAACAAATACAATTATGAAAGAATATAGAATTATTAAAAAATAATTGGGGAGGGGATTAATCGACGGGTTGTAACATCATTATGGTTGGGGTGTAGTAAAATTTGTGACAAAGGGCTGGGGGGGAAGTGTTTAAAAGAGGCAAAAAAGTGTGACATAATTTATGGGTCACCCCTATATGGGCCATGTGTAGGATGTGTGGACATACTAGTACAAGGTGGACCAAAAGTCACCAGCTCCCCACTTTTTTCTTAAATCTTATAGTTATGAACATTCTGTTAATGCGGTTAAAGAGGAAGTCATGTGTGTAGTGTCTACGCCTGTCTTCTGATTGGTCTGTTTTAAAGCTTGGGTAGATCGCATCTCGATTGGTGTTTTTGAACACTGCTGGAATTTGTTGAATTCTGGCATCATAAGAGACTTAAAGAGGATTATCATAAGATGGCCGCAGTGGTTCAAGAGTCACAAAGGCTTTTATTTGATGGAGTATGGGGACTGTTTTGCAAATGTCCACTTAATTCAATATTGAAATTTCTCTACGATTTTTCACCTTTTTCAATAAATCTTGCTGGGAAATTCCATCCTGAATTTAAAATGCAGACGTTAAGGGAAAAGTGAATGGAAATTGAAGATTGGCAAAGGGCTTTTTGCACAATGACCGCGTTCAACTTTAGAATATGATAATTAATTTGATGCCGGTCACTTAGAATCAAGAGCGTCATGCCAGCACTTTAGCATAATTGGATTCCTTAAATACCTTTTTATTCAATATGCCACTATTGATTTTTAATGATTTTAATTGATAAGACCATAACAACCATATTGCCTTTGTTCCGAGTTAAATTATATTTCATTAACCCATCCAAGTAACACTCAACTTAAAACCAATGTTGGTAAATGGTACAATTGCAAATCATTGATTTTATGTATATGGACAGAATTCAATTCTTGCATGCTTGTTTCTAGCTTTAAGAATTATTTTGGTACAATTGGATCATCACATGTTACAAATGATTCACCACAAATTAACTGAGATTCACTGCAAAACAAATCAGCTCCACTGTCATACATGTATGCTTCACTGTCACACGTTTAAGCTTCACTGTCTCACATGTAAGCTTCACTGTCACACATGTAAGCTTCACTGTCACACATGTAAGCTTCACTGTCACGCATGTAAGCTTCACTGTCATGCTGTAAGCTTCACTGTCACACATGTAAGCTTAACTGTCACACATGTAAGCTTCACTGTCACATCTGTAAGCTTAAGTGTCACATATGTAAGCTTCCCTGTCACACATGTAAGCTTCACTGTCACACATGTAAGCTTCACTGTCACACATGTAAGCTTCACTGTCACACATGTAAGCTTCACTGTCATGCTGTAAGCTTCACTGTCACACCTGTAAACTTCACTGCCACACATGTAAGCTTAACTGTCACACATGTAAGCTTCACTGTCACATCTGTAAGCTTAAGTGTCACATATGTAAGCTTCCCTGTCACACATGTAAGCTTCACTGTCACACATGTAAGCTTCACTGTCACACATGTAAGCTTCACTGTCACACATGTAAGCTTCACTGTCATGCTGTAAGCTTCACTGTCACACCTGTAAACTTCACTGCCACACATGTAAGCTTCACTGCCACACATGTAAACTTTACTGCCAAATATGTAAGCTTCACTGTCACACATCTGAGCTTCACTGTCACAAATCTGACCTTCACTGTCACACATGTAAGCTTCACTGTCACAAATCTAAGCTTCACTGTCACACATATAATTTTCACTGCAATACCCAGTCAATCTGCTTGAAATTTTCTTGGTTCAGTGACCACTTTCAATACAGAGTATATTCCACCTACATATCTCTTAAATTTTGTGAAATATTTTGAGGTTAAGATAGGTAATAACCGTTAGACCACCATATATGATTTTCCAGCCGGCAATCCGGCAAATATCCCCAAACTTCTCAGAAGTCTGTAAAAACGTGGGTGATTGTAGATAACTGAGGAATATTCTCAGAGATCTGACCACTACATTTGACCTTTTTAAGGCTCCTTCACACTTCCACGTTTTTTCTATGCTAAGTGCGCTTACGCGGGCTTAAATTTAGGCAACACCCTACACATTCTTATGCACATGTTATGTAAAAGCTTGCAGCGCCATCAACGCAAGCTGGGTTATTCGTACTAGAGTAATTTATATTTTATCGTAATAAAATTGGTCATTCTCGTTCAATGTCCAAGGTTTGAAAATTCATCTCTCTTCCCATTGGCCGGGATAAATAATGTCCGCTTGTTGAAATCTCGCTTCCCCATTGGTTGAAATAGAAACTGCTTCTATTCTCTTACGTGGCCCTTAAGCTATGTTCGCACAGTCTCCTAAATAGTCTCTTAGCTAAGAGAGTCACCTAAAAGTCAGTTAGGAGAGTAGCATTCGCACCATTCTCCTAACTTCAGAAATAAGCTTAAGCGCCGTATGGTAAATTTGAATAGCGTTCTATTTCTACCGTTCTATTTCCAGCCAAAATGTACAACACCTGACTTTGGAACCAGTGTGATCATATTCGTAGGGATCAAAGCTGATATAATTGCAACTACCCGACTGCATAGTCTGGCATCACAGTCACTTAGGAGTCTCCTAACTTTACTCTCCTAGCTAAGAGAATTTTTTTTAGGAGAGCTGCATTCGCACATCCACTTAGGTGGCTCTTTCCTTACTTTTTCCGACTTAGGAGACACTTAGGAGACTGTGCGAACATAGCTTTAGGTACCTTACGCGTGGCGAAGCTGTCTGCTAGTGACGTCAAAACTTCACGTAAGGGGTGTAACGTAGCGAAAACGTGACAGTGTGAAGGAGCCTTTATAATTGCATGGGCGTTTGTTACTTGCCAGGAACGTGGACAGAGCTGAAAGTTGGGTCAATTTAATTACGATGCGATTGATTAGTGCGCAATGTTGTCTTCCATTTCCGTTTCCTACTTGATTACATCTGTCCATTCTTGTTTTAATGGGCCCTTAGATGTACATGTTGTTTAACCTTCTTTTAACACTGGACAGAAGCCATATTTGTACGTCAAATGATCATTATTTTGGCATTAATTTGTCAGAATTGCTATTGTCTCCGCAGCCTGGTCGATGGCTGCCAAACTAATTAATATCAATATATAAATAAATTTCCTACGAAAATTTAATTTTTTTCCTGGAAATTAACGTCAACAACTATATGATCTATTCTAGACATTGTAATTGTTGTTGGAAAATGAATCCCATAAAATGCAGCCCAGAGACACACATGTAGGCGTTTGATGTGTGTTTATTCTCATAAATATACTATAAAAATAAAATGCTAAATATAATCAATGGTTGGAAAAACAAAATATGGGACATGTTAGAATTAAGGACGTCTATGAGGGGGGGAGGGGAAGCTGGGCTAAAATGGACACCATGTGGACAGGGGCCTTTTTGAATAGCTTATTACAATCTGTTTATAAAATATTTCATTTTTCACATTAGTTAGTGTAATGAGTATTCAAAAAACACATTCAGAAAACTTTTTGATCAGTTTTTGGTTCGCAATAAAACTTTGAAACCTTAACCATATATCTGGAGGGATTTTTTCATGTTTTATTAAGTGACCAGACTGAATCCCCTGCAGTGAATTTTATTCTTGTACACATTCTAATGGTTTTAGCGGTTTTTTTAACCTTTTAGGATTAACCCTTCCAATCAATTGTCGTTTGTTGAGTAAAATATTAGCACTGGTAATCTGTGCCCCAATTTGGACTTTGATTTGATCAAAATGACAATTCAATTTTTGGCTTAGAGCAATTTTTTTAGATCCGGTTGTCTCTGAGAACAAATAAAGACGTTTTAACTTAATTATTAAATCGAATGTGCAGGAAAACTGTTTGCTCCAACGCCATGATTGCAAATCGACTAAGAATCCGGAGGATGTAATTGGTGTTTTATACCCTGCTGCTATTTCTGCAATTAAATTATATACGAAATTTTGCTCTCACCTTTACAGTTTTTCAGTCAAAAGTTGTCGAGTTTTCATATTCATTTTGGATTGTCAGATACATGGCTGTAACTTTGAATATCAGTTCCATACCAAACTAGGTAATTAGGAAAATGTGTTAATTGGTATTTTAAAGTTTCTGGCACTGTGAAAACAAAATACACCGTGGTTCAGAAAGAATGGCGATTGATGGATTGATGGTATTGAATTGAAGATTTTAAATTGCGACAAAATGGAATTCAATGGCTACAGGTTTACATGTTAAGGGTTGTTTCATCCATTTCATTTAGCAGTTGCTGCCCCCATTATACATATTTTTACAGCATGTATAAGCTTAACTATAATATACATAAACGTCACTGCATTACACAGAAGCTTAACTGCAATGCACATAAGCTTCACTACAATACACTTGAGTGTCTCTACAATACCCAGAAGCTTCACTACAAGAAAGTAGTCTTCACTGCAATACACAGAAGCTTCACTACAAAAAAGTAGTCTTCACTACAATGCACATAAGCTTCATTACAATGCACTTGTTTCACTACAATACACAGAAGCTTCACTACAAGAAAGTAGTCTTCACTGCAATACTCATAAGCTTCACTGCAATACACTTGAGCTTCACTACAATACACAGAAGCTTCACTACAAGACAGTAGTCTTCACTGCAATACTCATAAGCTTAACTGCAATACACTTAATCTTCACTACCATACGCAGAAGCTTCACTACAAGACAGTAGTCTTCACTACAATGCACATAAGCTTCATTACAATGCACTTGTTTCACTACAATACACAGAAGCTTCACTACAAGACAGTAGTCTTCATTACAATGCGCATAAGCTTCACTGCAAGAAAGTATTCTTCACTACAATACACATAAGCTTCACTGCAATGCACATTAGCTACACTGCATTGCATAGAAGCTTATTTTATTTTATTTTATCTTATATTATTTTATTGCAATACACATAAACTTCATTTTAATACAAATAACATAAATATATACAAAATTACACAAATTTGAAAGCCATAGAAACATGAATGTCTACTAAAATAAGGCTTTTTGGGACCATGATTAGGCCATCGTCGAAGATACAAAATTTGACTTTACTTTTTAAAATCTGATGAGTACTTGTGAAATTTTTAAGAAAATGTATAGGACCATAGTCCCTTAAAAAAATTGTAGCAACTGCAAATTTCAGTCGTTTTATAAAACATTGTTTTGATATATCAGAAAGTTATGAAATTTTGGATAAATTTCATGTAATATGTTATTATTTTCTTAGTAAATATGTTATATCCACAGTGAATATCAGGGTGCCGAGGGACCGAACTGCCAGCTTTTCTTGAATGATGAAATTTTCTAGCCATTAGTATATTGATAAGTAATTGAAGTTGATTTACTGTATGTTCTCTCAGAAATTGCAACTGGGAAATCAGCCGTTGTTATTGCAATAACGTCGTAATTATTATTTTTCTCATTCTCCCCCTCGTAATAATTTATTTATAGAAAGTTTCGTTTTCTCCCCCAGCTTTTCTGGCGCTTCAGGAATTGATGTGTATTAGTTAAGCGTGTTGTTTTAAGTCCTGTTTTTGTTTTGGCATCAATTTCTTCGTCACGAATAATCATGATGATATTGTACGTGGGAGAAAACGAAATGTCAACAATGACAACCGTCGCCAAAATGCACTTGTAGGGCAAACTAATTTCCTTCAGCTTTTCACTGCACAGGTTTCACGAAAATCTCATCGATGTTATTTCGTAGCTACGAACAATCCTAATTCAATTAACTAAAATGAGTTTGGAGGCAAATGAGAATTTCTTCCACGTTTCTGACAGTTGCATCGATTCCCTAATTGTGGGCTTTTGAGGACCTAACAGATGGTCCTGAGGCAAACGAATGGCACAAAAAATGGTGCCATATACCGATATTACATACTTTAAATGTTGATGGTGTACATGTACTAAATATTAAAGTGGAAATTTGTATGCAGTGTTAACATTGTTTCATGTATTAACCCACCACAAATATGTTGAAGGGCCAGCATTAATTTTCATAAAACTAAAATAAGGGGGGCAGAGGGGAGACCCCAGTAATTTTGAGTCGCGCTAACAAAAAATGCGGTGCGGTTCTGCTTTCTTTTACCGATATGGATCTCCATTTATTAAAGTGTCAACTAGTATTTTATGCCATCCCGTACAAAAATGATGTGCAGAAAATGACCAGAAAAATATCCCACTGCATTTAGTGCATAGAAACTTTTATGCGGAAATTTGATACAATTCTGGCAATTTGTATTCCCAGAAAATAGTCTGCACAGCTTTCAACCAAATTTCTGCAGAATTTTAAAGATGCTTTAAACTTGCAGAACTACTCCAAACTAATAAACCCCTTTAATATAATAAACCCCTCTTATCTAATAACCCCTCTAATCACATTACATAATAGTTAATAAATATGAGCATTTATAATCTTAATGGTAATGAAGTCCCAGTATTGCATATAACCATAACTCCCTTTTCTAATATGCTTCAATTTCAAGTAGCACGGGTGGCCGAGTGGGTAAAAGCGTTAAGCAGGTATTTGCAAGTTTCAGGGTTCGCTTCCCTCTGTTAACTACTTTTTTAAAAATATATATTCTGCAGAAATGAGTCTTGCAGAATTAAACACCATAATTCTGAAACATACTTTTCTGCAGAGATTTAGGAGCCATAATTCTGAGTCATTTTTTGTAATTCAGTTTCATCTTTTCTGATTGTTTTTATTGTTATTTTCGTTGCAGATGCCCATCCGCAAAGTCAGATCACCCGAATTGACTGGCTGGACAATCACACTGTGGTCTCAGTGGGTCAAGATTGCAACATCAAAGTCTGGGAAGTATCCTTTAAGTTCTGAAGGACTGGTAAATCTGCTTGCCGTGGTTGTACGCTACTGACTCTATCTCTCTCCTATTTCTGCTGCTCTTCAAATCCCTGGTTGATGGTCAAGATTATCGCTGTCGTGGTTCTGGTCTATGCATTTCTTTTTTGTAATGTTTATTTATTTATTTTTTTTTGCTTTTTTTTTTCATTGGTCATCTTTTTTGCATCCTTGCATCCAATGGTTGTGCCGCTGCTTTTGTCTTCTCCTTCCGCTTTCCATATCGTCCACCTAACATACCGTGAAACCCTTAATCCACCAAAAAAGCAATCATAACCGCGTGTCTCGATGGCCCCAAAAAAAGGAACCGAGGATATGCGGTGAGCAGGGTCTCTGCAATCACATCCCCTACAATTTTTGATCCCACATATTTATCCTCGTAATAACAGAGGCTCTGCTCGGATTTTTTTTTTCTTCTTTTGTTGTCTTCTTCCCAAATTGCCCGGTGCCGGACAAGGACTTCTTCTTCCAGAGGTTCCTCTCCAGTGAGGCAAATACGGTGAAGCCTTCCCTAGTGGGACTTTTTTTGGGAAATCAAGTTAGATAACTCTTATTCTGCTCAATCTGCAATGATCCTGATGTGTTGTAAAAGTCGAGAGATTAAGGTGAAGCTTGTCCTAAACCGCATACGTGGTAGTGTTACTCATATTTTGTTGCCTTTAGATGTTTTTGTTACGGTTAAACTTACCTGGGTGGGTAAATGTTATATTGGATATTATGCTAACAGTGATCCAACTTAAAATTCTAATACTTAATATACCCACTTTTAACAATTCTCATGCGCAAATAAACACGCTCGGCAATATCCTAAATTGAATACGCTAAATGAAGAATCGGCTAAATAATAATATGGTAAGGTATGTTTTTCCTTTAAAATAATTTCTAAAAACAGCAAAATAGCAGAAAATGTTGCCGTTGTTGCTAAAGGGTTTAGCTCCACCTTATGTATCAATCAAAACTTAATTCAAAGCTGTGAGCGATAAAGACTCCCGTTGGTGCAACCGACTAAACAGCCGTTATCTTGAATTAACGAGGTTCATTTTATAAATGCGTATTGGTTTTCAGATGAGTTTCTTAGGCTCGGTGCTATATTCGGTGATTCGTATGAATTTTTTTGAGCTAACGATGATTTTCCCCCACACATCTTATTTTTTGATTTTATATACGATATGATATTTTTGCTTAATCAAGTGAATACTTTGAAACGAATTTATTGTAAGATGATTTTTTTCCCTGAAGTTTGAGGGTAGGTTAGCCGGAGTATTTAATAAAAACGTGAAAAGCTGGAAAATGATAGTGATTTTTCGCCAATTTAAATATTGATCTTACAGCGGTTCGACAACCCACATATTGCTTCTGGTCGATGCGGCGATTTTCATTTCTTTTTAATTTGGTAAGTTTTGATGTTATTTTCTTGGAAAGCATTGAACAAATGCTAAAATTACATTTTTTTTTTTATTGTGGTGTGTTAATAATTGTTTATGAATGGATTTAGTTTTGCCGAAGATATCCAGAAACACGACGCTACGATGTCATCTTCAATGTCTTTCAACATTATCTACATTTTACAAATTACAACGTGTTCTGGCCGCCATATTGGTAATACTACAATTTTATTCCTCGATTATAACACGGTGAAAATGGTGGTGCTCGGTACACGTATAATGAGGGACTACTGGACTGCCGGAGTCTATACGTGACAGTGAAAATCGCCATTTTGAATTTGTTTCTGAATTTTCATATTTTTTCCTGAACAACTGATGTTTTTTTCTGTTACTATCTTTAAAATTCCCAGAGGAAGCTTATCACTTTGCCTTGTTATTTCATCCAAAGTTAACTTTGACCTATTGCCTTATTTCAAAGCTTTTTTCCACACAAATTGTTAGATATTTTGGCTCGAAACAATAGCCAATTATTCGATTTCCCTGGAGGAATTTCATCGGTTTTTTTTTTCTGGATATCAAATAATGTTTCCATTTTGACGAGATAAGTCTCGTATTTTTGATGCATTTTTCTTTATCTACATCGTTATTAATTCCATTAATATGACAAACGAATCATTAAACGAGAGATTTTCAGAGTTCCCTGCTCTCCACAAATCATCCGAAACCCTCTTATCAAGTTTATTGAAAGGCACACTTAATTTGTTTCCAATTTTCTCTTTATTTGAGCATCCTATAAATAAGTTGTACCTTTTCAACCATGAAAAAAGTACATTTGAGTACCCTAAACCATTATCACATTGTCCAAGCTTCGTATAACATTCCAATAAATTAAGATTTTAATCGCTGATCAATGTCAATTAATGGCGAACATTAGATATGGAATTAAATTTCACGACTTCTTGCCCCCTCCCTCCCCCTTCCCCTTCAACAAAATTGCGGAAGAAGGTCGAATTACCTTAGATGTCAATGTTGAACATTGAAACATTTTTAACATAAGATTGTTTCAAAGTATATGTACTTTGTAAGGCTATTGCCAAGGACACTTTGACATTTTTAAATTTCCATAAATCATTATTTAATCCTTTCCGCATTGGTGTCGTGTTTATATCGGGTGATTTATAATGATTATCATTTAAATCTGCATTTATACAAAATTTAAACCCACGTGGATTGTGGTTATAATTTGTGGGGCACCTGTTGTGATACATTAGCTTTTGGTCCATTGAAATTTTAACTTTTTGGTTATTAGCGGAACGGCCGTGGTTCCAATTAGACAAATTAAAAGTAACCTTTTATAAATACAAAATATTAAAAAGATTTTAAATCGGATCATAAACAAGAAAGTTATGGCGAATACATTTTTATGCTGCCCCTGACAAAACGCATCCCTGTTAGCGTCTTGTGTACTGCGGTGAAACATTACAGCAATGCAGGTAAGCACATTTTGTATTTCATAACTTTTTTATTTATGGTTCGTTTGTTTGTTTGTTTGTTGATTTTTAACGTTGGCCTATTTCTGCAACACGAGGGCTAAACACCAACGCCAGTGGATGAGCCTTCAACACCTACCTGGGAAT
>JAQGBW010005975.1:0-11217 GCA_034698625.1 Julus scanicus
GGACACTTTATTGATTTTAATTGTTTTCTATGGTTCCTGTATTGACTTCTATTGACTTCTATGGTTTAGCTGTATTGCCTGAACAATAGAAATCCATAGAAAACAATTGAAACCAATAAAACCAATATAAATTTTCTATTGATACCAATAGAAAACAACGTTCCAAATGACAATAGAAATCTCAATTGTTTTTTTTTTTCACCAGGAAAAGCAACCGGTTTATAAATGTAGCTGGAATTGGATGTAGTTTTCTTCTATTGGCTTCATTTGACGTCTTTTGACTTCTATTGACTTCTATTGACTTCTTTTGGCTTTTATTGACTTCTATGGTTTAGCTGTATTGACTGAACAAAAGAAAACAATACAAATCCATAGGAAACAATTGAAACCAATAAAACCAATAGAAATTTTCTATTGATACCAATAGAAAACAATGGGCCAAATAACAATAGAAATCTCTGTTGTTTTTTTCACCAGGGAAAGCAACCGGTTTATAAATGTAGCTGGAATTGGATGTAGTTTTCTTCTCAGTTACTGTTGCCTCGAAGTCTTGCGTGCCACGACAATTTGAGTCCTAGTTTAGTGTGCCTTGAGCTGAAAAAAGTTGAAAAACACTGTTATCGGCCTTAAGACGAATTGGGGAAAGTGCCGTTCCATCGCTAACCCTTGCCCACTTTCAAGCTGGGGCACTTTCTTACTATCAAAATAATCTTATCTTGGCTTTTGGCAATTAAACATCAAAACAGCTCGTATTCAAGAGTTCCATGAACCCTATCACAACAACCTGGGTGGTTCACCAACATCTCGATCATAACAAACTATAAATATCCAGTATATGTCAAAGGATTCTGTTTCCAAATACTTAAGAAATAGCTAATCTTGCCCTAGGCTTGTCTTTGTTTTTCTTGTATGACATCTATTTCTGTACTAGAAATAGTAGCTTTCAATTAAATGATATCAAAGTCTGAATTTGAGGAAAGCCTCAGAATAGAACGGCTGAGAATGCCTCGAAAGAACCGATATGGGACCATGGTCAATTTTGTACAAGTTTGATTAATAGATGTGATCTTGTAGTATCAGGCTAGTGTTCGATTAGTTAGGTTAGTAACTAACATTTATTCCTGGTTTGTCTAGGATAACTTCAGGATGGAATCGCATACGCGGGTAAATTTCACTTTTAAAATTAGGAAAAATACACCTAAAGGGGCGTTTATTGGAATATTTTCATTCATGAAGCTTGAAAAATACCATTGCCTTATGTCCATGTTGTTATTTTCGATTATTTCTTGAATCTAGTCAATGATTTTATATGCCGCGTCGGGGGCCATCTTGAATTGGGATGCTACGAGTTAACACCTATGCAACTTTTTGATAGGGATTTTTATGCTATGATTAAATCTCGCTTACTTCTATCGTCTTTTTCTATCTTCGAATTTCTACAGTTGTTATATCTTGGCTCGATAAATGACATCCCAATTCAATATGGCGCCCATCGCGTATTATTTTTCAATGCACATCTAGCCCCTGCCTAAAGTATACAGTAAATATTGCGTGTATCAACGAAACAATGTCATACTCAAGTTAAGCTACCCTTATTCTCAGTGTAATCATTAAAGTTGAGCGGATTTTTTTTTTTGCAGCCATTTTTTAAAGAACGGAAAGACGGGATGGAGAGACGCAGTTCTCTCGATTAGTGATACGCATACAACGAAATTGTATAGAATTTGTTTTATATTTTTTATTTAATTAACATTATTTTAATGAAATGCACACTTTTACTTATTTGATGAATTCCTTCCCATTTCTCTTATCGTTTTAACGATTGGAATTTGTTGTGATTATAATGTACTGTTCAGGCAAGGATATTCTTTTTTTTTTTTGGTACCTATTCAAGTTTTTACTCACTTTTTTTTTTTACCATATTTGTCATTATTTCTTTTTATTTTAGTTTATTTTTGTTGCGTGTAAATGCAACACTAACACTCCTGGTGGAAAAATATATCGAGGCGTAGTAGTAATATTTTGTCTGGAACATTTATGTCCATCCGCGACTGCCGATGCCTTCGGTCGCGGGTTCGCTCCTCGGTCGAGGTGTTGAGAATTTTTACGGATGACCTGAAATTTTTTGAACGGGATTAAAAATCCGATTTCCTGCGGTATAAATGCATGTTTTCTTCAGTAAAAACACAAATTTTCCGCAGGAAAATTGCTTTTTTCGGGATTAAAAATCAGATTATTTTTCTTGAAAAATCCGCTTTTCGGTAGAAAAAATGCAGTTTTTCTCCAGTAAAAATACAATTTTCCTGCAGTAAAAAACTGATTTTTCTGTGGTAAAAATGCAAATTTTCTGCAGCAAAATTTCAATTTTCGGGATTAAAAATCCGATTATTTTTCTTGAAAAATCCGCTTTTCGGTAGAAAAAATGCAGTTTTTCTTCAGTAAAAACACAAATTTTCCGCAGGAAAATTGCTTTTTTCGGGATTAAAAATCAGATTATTTTTCTTGAAAAATCCGCTTTTCAGTAGAAAAAATGCAGTTTTTCTCCAGTAAAAACACAAATTTTCTGCAGGAAAATTGCTTTTTTCGGGAATAAAAATCCGATTTTCCTGCAGTAAAAAACTGATTTTTCTGCGGTAAAAACACAAATTTTCTGCAGCAAAATTGCAATTTTCGGGATTAAAAATCAGATTATTTTTCTTGAAAAATCCACTTTTTGGTAGAAAAAATGCAGTTTTTCTGCAGTTTGAGCTGGTCAGGGAAAAAAATTTTAAAACCTGGAAAAGTCAGGGAAGTTGAATATTTTATTTGTGGGGGAACCCTAAAGACAATTTATTTCATTATGCCACATAATTTTTCCACCCGGGTTCATAAATTAAATCTCATAAATTGTAAGATTTGCAACAAATTTATTCACTTAAAATTTTTTTTGAAATATCTACAATTTCTGAAATTTATTTTAATGCTTGGAAATTTTGCATCTTTTTTTTTTACATCAATTTGTGATTAATATCTGGCATTGATTCTATCGACTTTCTTAGCCTTAATAATAACAATCAAAACGCGAGAAATGATTATTATTTTACAGCATTTTAATTATTATTTAAAATGCGAGATTGTATAGGCCTAATTATAGGTACGACTCAAGAGTGTTTGTTTGGAGAGAAGAAAATAAGAATCGATTGTTTTTTTAATTTTCACGAATTATTAATATGTACCATAGCTATTTATTTTATCTCTTATTATATATGTACACTGTTGTATCTTTGTGTAGCTATGTATCTAATTAAAAATGAATTTCATGAAATTAAAGCCTCGTTGCAGTGTTCTGCTTCTGGAGGCAAAGGGAGCGGCCATATTGGAAATGTCAACGGTGCTGTTTATCAAGCTACACATCCTCACTAATCCAAACCATGGTTAGTACATGATCATTTCCGGTCTAGCCATATCAAAAGGCATTTATGCTCATGCCCATAAAAAAAGCCGCATATATTAGACTGCTCCTGTAGGGAAAGGGAGCGGCCATGTTGGAAATGTCAACGGTGCTGTTTATCAAACCACACATCCCCACTAATCCAAACCATGGTTAGTAAAAAAGGGTTAATACATGATCACTTCCGGTCTAGCCATATCAAAAGGCATACATGACCCTATTTAGGGCCGGAAATATTAGACTGCGCTGGAGGGAAAGGGAGCGGCCATGTTGGAAATGTCAACGGTGCTATATTTCAATCTACACATCCCACTAATATAAAACATGATTAGTAAAAAAGGGTTAATACATGATCATTTCCGGTCTAGCCATATAAAAAGGCAAACATGCCCTTATATAGGTCCACATTAAACTGTTCCTGTAGGGAAAGGGAGCGGCCATATTGGAAATGTCAACCTCACTGTTTATCAACCTACACATCCCTCTAATCCAAACTATGGTTAGTAAAAAAGGGTTAATACATGATCACTTCCGGTCTACACATATCAAAAATCAAACATGCCCATATATAGGGCCACATTAGACTTCTCCTGGAGGCAAAGGGAGCGGCCATGTTGGAAATGTCAACCTCGGTGTTTATCAATCCACTCATCTCCACTAATCCAAACCATGGTTAGTAAAAATGGGTTAATGCATGATCACTTCCGGTCTACCCATATCAAAAATCAAACATGCCCTTATATAGGTCCACATTAAACTGCTCCTGTAGGGAAAGGGAGCGGCCATATTGGAAATGTCAACGGTGCTGTTTATCAATCCACACATCTCCACTAATCCAAACCATGGTTAGTAAAAATGGGTTAATGCATGATCACTTCCGGTCTAGCCATATCAAATTGCATACATGACCTTATATAGGGCCGCAAATATTAGACTGCTCCTGTAGGGAAAGGGAGCGGCCATATTGGAAATGTCAACCTCACTGCATTTCAATCTACACATCCCCTCTAATCCAAATCCTGGTTATTGTAAACATGAGTTAGTACACCGAGGGCCTCAATGCCTAACAAGGGCCCACTCCCCCCATTGGACCTATTCTATTCCAGACTTTGAAAATCCAGTGTTTTGGGGCGTTTCCAGCCACTGGCAGCCATAACAAAAGGCAAAAGTAGATGCTATTCGAATAACAAAAATATCCCCTCACCTAATAGAGAGTAGAGTTATCGATCGGCGGAGGGTCTGCGCCGCCACGCAGCGCCCCCTGTCGTCAAACGTGTCTTTGTTGATAGTCATGTCGTAATATGTCGACTGCATATTCTACTCAGTGTTTGCCTACAGAATTGGAATGTTGTTACGATCCTAAAAGTGGAAAATAGTAAGTAATCTTCCGGTTTTATTTCGCCTTTATTTCCGTGTTCGATATTTGGGGGAAATTGGGTGTTTTTGGGGGCCTGTTTTTGGCGTCTCAAATCCTCGCCATTTCGCAACTGATGGAAAGGGACGCTTTCCCTCCCTCATGGATCCTCTTCTGGATTTACCCACACAAACCTAGAACTCCTCTCATTCTGACAATTGCGAGGTCCTTAACTCCAAAAAAAACCGAATTTGGTGATGATTTTGTGATCTGTCTTTTGTTTATTCGAGGGTTTGTGATATGCTTCCACATTCCATTTATTGGTGACGTCATCGAGGGGGGTCATTCGAGGGGCTTCGTGTTGTTTGTGTGCACTGTTTATTAATTTGGGATTTTTTATGACCTGTAATTAATTATGGTAATGCGTTTAACAAATACCATATTGTACTTTACGGTGTCTACAAAACTAACGAAAGGGGCGCTGCATGACTGTGTTGGGAAATGGGATTTTGGACGTCTTATACGTTATTCAAAATTGGGGGCATGTGAGGGGTTATATGGAGGTTTTTGGATGTGGGTGACATGTACTTGAATTTTGGATGAGAGGGGGGCCAGTGAAATAGTGCTGCCCCTTAATCTGGGCAAACACTGATCGCTCCGAAGCAATCGGTGATTGCAGTTTTACAGGGGCTAGGGGGGTTTAAGGAATTGCAGGTGTTGTCTTCTTAAAAATGAAGGGGTTTGGGGGATTGAAGTGGTTGCCTTATTACGGGGACAGAGGGTTTTAAGGGTTAAAAGGGTTGCCTTCTTACAAAGGAAGGGGGTTTTAAAGGTTGCAGTGGTTGTCTTCTTACTGGGGAAGGGGTTTTAAGGGTTGAAGTAGTTGCTTTTTTACAAATGAAGGGCTTTTAAGGGTTGCAGTGGCTGAGGTTTTAAGGGATTGAAGTGGTTGTTTTCTTACGATTGCAGGGGTTTTGAGGGTTGCAGTGGGGTTGCCTACTTACAATGGAAGGGGGTTTTAAAGATTGCAGTGGTTGACATTTTACAAGGGAAGGGGTTTAAGGGTTACAGTGGTTGCCATCTTACAGGGCTGAGGTTTAGGGGATTGAAGTGGCTGCCTTCTTACAGGGAAAGGGGTAATAAGGGTTGCCTTCTTAAGGGTCAAGGGGTTTTAAGGGTTGCAGTGGTTGCCTTTTTTACAAATGAAGGGGTTTAAAAGGGCTGCAGTGTGCAGTGGTTGCTATTTTACGAGGGAAGGGTTTTAAGGGTTACAGTGGTTGCCTTCTTATATGGGCAGTGGTTTTAAGAGGTACAGTGGGTGCCTTGCAATTGCAGGGAGTTTTAAGAGGTGCAGTAGTTACCTTTTAACAAGGAAAGGGGTTTTTAAGGGGTGCAGTGGTTGCCATTTTACAGGGACAGAGGGGCTTAAGGGTCGCAGTGGTTGCCTTCTTACAGGGGAAGGGGTTATAAGGGTTGTAGTAGTTGATTTTTTATAAGTGAAGGGGCTTTAAGGGTTGCAGTGGTTGCCTTCTTAAAAACCAGAGGTTTTAGGGATTGCAGTGGTTGCCTTCTTACGAGGGAAGGGGTTTTAAGGGTTGCACTGGTTGCCTTCTTATATGGGCAGTGGTTTTAAGAGGTACAGTGGGTTCCTTTGCGGTTGCAGGGGTTTTAAGGGCTGCAGTGTTTGCCATTTTACAAGGGAAGGGGGTTTTAAGGATTATAAGGGTTGCGTTCTTACAGGGCTGAGGTTTTGGTGATTGCAGTAGTTACCTTCTTACAGGGGAAGGGGTTTTAAGAATTTCAGTGGTTGCAGGAGTTTTAAGGGTTGTAGTGGTTGCCTTGTTACAGGGGCAGTGGCTTTAAGGGGTGCAGTGGTTGCCTTCTTACGATTTCAGGGGTTTTAGGAGTTGCAGTGGCTGCCTTCTTACAGGGGAAGGGGTTATAAGGGTTGTAGTAGTTGCTTTTTTACAAGTGAAGGGGCTTTAAAGGCTGCAGTGGTTGCCTTACAATTTCAGGAGTTTTAAGGGTTGCAGTATATATAGTTGCATTGTTACAGAGGAAGGGGCTTTAAGGGGTTGCAGTGGTTGCCCTCTTACGATTGCAGGGGTTTTAAGGGGTGTAGTGGCTGCCTTCTTACAAAGGAAGAGGTTTTAAGGGCTGCAGTGGTTGCCTTTTAACAAGGGAAGGGGTTTTAAGGGTTGTATTAGTTGCCTTCTTCCGGTTGCAGTGGTTGCCAATTTGGAAATGAAGGGGTTTTAAGGGGTGCAGTGGTTGTTTTCCTAAATGAATATATGTCCAAATGTGTGCATTGCGTTGTTGCTTAAGCTTTGAATTTTTAAAGAAAACAGCAGCGAACGTTGACGATGGTATATGATATGTTCACGAGGCCAATAACGCGACAGACTCGTAAACAACACACTGCTGGCCTTGTTTCTCCACTGCAAATCGCATCCTTCTCCTCCGCAGCAGCCGTCAGGGGGCGCGTGTGTCGAATTTGCATTTATTGAACCGTTCCTCCCTCGGTTTTATCTCTGGAACCCTGGACGTACACGACCCTCTTTTGTGTGCGATGAAAACCAGCAGAAGGGCGTGTACCTTACTAGTGGACGACTACGACACCTTTGGGACACCCTCCATGACACGTCAAAATGGTGCTGCCCCTGATGGCGGGATTGCCTTCTTACAGGGGTAGGGTTTTTTAGGGGTTTGGTTGTTGTTTTCTTATAGGTCAAGGTCTTGTGAGTTTTGAGGGGTTTTCTCGTTAAAGAGGGTTTTGAGGGTTTCAGAAGTTGTCTTCTTGCAGGGGCAAAGGCTAGAAGATTTGAGGGGTTGTCTTCATACAGGGTTAACAGGGTGAAGGTTTTGAGGGATGGCATTCTTACAAGGTTTTGAGGGTTTAAGGGGCTGCCTTCTAACACCGGAAAGGAGTGGGGTTAACGGTTGTTAGAGACTTCCGGTGTGCAGATGAGAGGGCTTTGATGGTTATTAGGGCTTCAGGGGTTTAAGGGGTTGTTTTCTTACAGATCAAGGTTTTAAGGGGTTTCTTATAAACAGGAGCAACGTTTTGAGGATTTAGAAGGGTTGTCTCCTTATCTATGGGCCCTTGGTGATTTTAAGGGGGTGCATTTGTAGAAGTCGAGGCTTTCATGACTATAAGGGGTTGCCTTTGTACAGGGGTAAGGGTCTTAGTGGTCACTTTATACAGGGCCAGATGTCTGAGGGGGTGTCTTTACACAGGGGAAAGGTTCTGAAGGGTTGCATTTATACAGGGGCAAGGTTTTGAGGACTGTAAGTGATTGCCTTTGCACAGGGGGAATGTTTTGAAGATTTGGAGGGGTTTCCTCCTTACATAGGTCCTTTGTGGTTTTTAGGGGTTGCCTAGGTGAAATTGCCAAACAAGGAGGATGAATTTTATGATTGTCTCTGATTTTTATTTCACGAGCAAGAACGAACACTAAATCTTGAAACACGGTTAAAAATAATGATGAAAACAGGATGAAAGTACGATCAATATTTCGCTAGTTCTATGGTTTTCAAAGACAAGAAACATCCGAAAATAAAATGATATCGGCGATAGAAAAGGTACGAATCGTTTTTCGACGTCGACAATAATTCCTGTGATTTTTCAGCACAAAGATGGTGGATGAGAATTGCAATTTCGTAACCAAAATCCTTAAATTAAGACCAGCGTGAAGAAATCGGTCTAATTTGATAAGGATCTAAACCCGAGGGTATTTTCGGTTGGCAAAATGCCCTTTGAGGCAAAAGAGAATCAATTAAGACAGAAATTAATTATCACCGATGAAATCTCGATTAGGGAAACGGAATTCGTATTGCGTGAGCTAGACGTAAAATACGCCTTCTTAACAAGTCCTCGGTAATCGAGGGGAATTCCCACGCAAGCATCAATTAAAACTTTGGCCAATGTCCAATTCAGAATGATGTCCAAGTGCCCTGTTGACAGTGGAAGATAAATCTCGTGCACATGCTGTTCTAAACATCGAGCACATGATGTTCTAAATCTCGTGCACACGCTGTTCTAAACCTCGAGCTCATGATGTTATAAATCTCGTGCACATGCTGTTTTAAATCTTGTGCACATGCTGTTCTAAACCTCGAGCTCATGATGTTATAAATCTCGTGCACACGCTGTTCTAAATCTCGTGCACATGCTTTTATAAATATCGTGCACATGCTGTTCTAAATCTCGTGCACGCGCTGTTATAAATCTCGCGTTATTTGGAATTCCGTTTGTTCTTGTTTTGAAATGTTTTTGTAATTGGAATTCGTTCGAGTTCAGTTTCTGGTAAGTTATTGATGTTTAAATGTAGTTTATTCAGTTTATTTGTAAGTTATTTCAACATTCAAAAAAAGTTCTGTCTGTGTAAGTACTTCGTAGATGCTCAATTTAATTTCACATCCAGCACTTAAATAATTTTACTTAAATTCTTTTCTGATTTCGTTTCTTTATTACGTCTAAAGATTTTTGTGCAGTCTTACATGTTTGAAATTGAGATGGCAGCACTTAAAAACAGTGCCAAGAAGTGCATCGCTACTTAGATTTTCATCATTTTCCACCAAAAAAAAAATTCTCCATTCTCACATCATGCCTACCAAATATTTCAGAGAGTCATTTACGAGAGTGGAGTTTTGTTTATCCCTCCCGTTTTTAATGCTATTTTATTCCATCTTCTTTTTATAACCTTTTACCCGGACTTTAATAAAAGACGGTGCTAGTAAAAACACAAGGCGTCAACACCCATGCCCATAAAACCAACTTATGGGATCAATATTTAAGGGCGCTTTCAATAATTAATCATAATTACGAGTACGGTGCAGTTGGAAATGAAAATATGACCTCCCTTCTCAAATAACTCATTCTCAAAATTTGCATTTGTGTTTTTTTGTTAAAAAAAACACAAATTTAGGTCGATGATATGATTTTGGAAGACGTGACTAACGCCCCGTGAGACAGATTCTTACTCCTCTTGTCTCTTGATTAGAGATGTTAAACGAGAGATGAAAACACATCTTCTTGGTGGAGATGGGGAATTGGGATGCTGGGAAATGCAACAAAAAAACATCTCTTGTAAAACAGGGTTTAATCGCCGATTAAGTTAATCGGAGCTTCCACCCATCGCGTTGAGTGCGAGTGATGATCCCGATGGAAACAATTGTATTTACTCCTAAGAAAAAATCGATAAAATCGATTTTTCTAGATGTAAAATTGTAAATATGGCAGTGGATTTGAAGAATTGAATTTCACATATTTGGACTTGTGATGCGAAACAGAATTTCACATATTTGTCAGTGATTGTGATACGTTTAACGACTCGTATCGTCGTGTCACATTTCCATATCGGAATTTAATGGACTTTTGATGCGAAACAGAACATCAACCTCTCGAGGTGGGCATTTCTGGACTGATGACGTACATGGAGCGACGAATTGTGGGTAAAATGTAGGCGGAAGTCATACTTTTATGACTTTATGTTTGTGTGGATCTGGGTGTCCTTGATAAAACAGAATAACAGCGGAAAATACGCGCCCAATGATGTTTTGGCATTGAGCCAATATGCCCACAATTAGAGGTGCCCAGGATAGGAAGTCGCTGTGCTTTTTTTTAAAATATCGGAAACACTCTTTATTTAGGTAGCACTCATAAAACTAGATTAGTATAAACAAAGTACAGTTTATGTAAATGCAATCAACATATTAATGTACAAAGGGGTTTAATCCTCCATTTAGCAACTCAGACATTTCCCAATGTTGCCTTCCAACATAAAACCAACGATTGGCAACTCAGATTTTTCCCGGTGTTGCCTGCCAACGTAAAACCAACGCTTGGCAACTTAATCATAAGCCAATGTTGCCTGTCAACATAAAACCAACGATTGGCAACTCAATCATAAACCAATGTTGCCTTCCAACATAAAACCAACGATTGACAACTCAGATATTTCCCAATGTTGCCAGCCAACATATAAAACCAACGATTGTCAACTCAGCCATAAACCAACGTTGCTTGCCAACATACAACCAACGATTATCAACTCAGATATTTCCCAATGTTGCCTTCCAACATAAAACCAACGATTGGCAACTTTAGGGTGATCCATAAATTATGTCACACTTTTTTGCCTCTTTCTAAACACCCACCCACCCCTTTGTCACAAATTTTACTACACCCCATCCATAATTATGTCACAACCCGTCGATTACCCCCCCCCCCCCAATTATCTTTTAATAATTCTATATTCTGTTATAATTTTATCGGGATGAAAGTTTTAAGTCACTACAGGACCCAAATCTTTTTCCCGACTGCTATTCATAATTTCAAATGTTAAAAAATACAAAAATACAATTTACCGCAAATTTTTTACCGTTTGAAATAAATTTTGTATGTGTGATGTCACATTACCGAATCGGGGGG
>JAQGBW010005976.1:0-11215 GCA_034698625.1 Julus scanicus
TACTTTAACTTTTTTTTCTTGAAAGCAATTAGAGGTGTAAGTTTGACCCATTGAAATACATGGGGGGTGAAAGGGCCATAAGTGAGATGCCACATTCTTTTGGTAAATTATTGTAGCGTTGTAATTTTGTGGCTGATTCAAATTATTATGCTATATTGTATGGCACATACAGTATGCAAGTATATTTATTTGATATTGATAGTTGTCTAGAAAATTCAATAATTCTCTGGACATTTTGGTAATTAACTCATAGAAATATATCATTAATCTCAACAGGTAACTCAAGTGCATTCCATTGTTACGTTTTTTACCCTCTGCCCCATGGTCACTAATTTGAATAAATACAAAAAACACAACAGTATAAAACATACATTTAAGTCATTTTGATTTAGGGAATCTAACCATTGTTCAGAGACCAACGTTTTACCTTGTCTGGCATAAGGTAAATAATGAATACACAATACAGACAAGGACACCATAACAACGACTTGTCAAACGAAGGCCCTATTTACTATCTACAAATACAGGGATAACAAATAAAATGCATTGAAGCTTTCGCCCTCTTTTACCTGAATAAAGTGCACAAGGTCAACACGGCCAAAATACATGGATTATTCAGCAAAGTAATATAAGCTTCCGGAAAGCATGTACAGTTAGGGTACTCTTTGGTGTAAGTTCACAAGGAAGCATTTGAAATTTGGTAAAAGCTTTGTTTTTATAAATGAGTGCAGTACAAATCTAACATTATTCTGTACTGCGCCAACTTATGAATAGTCATGAAATACAATTTCACAGAGATGAAGGTAAGCATGCACACAATTAAGGTAATGTGGATTTACTCTAAACAAAACTGAAGTTGGTATATGAGTGAGAAAGAACAATAAACATTCCGCAGCTAAAATCTACAAAGGCCAAACAAACTGTAAATACATTTCTTTTCACCTAGTAAATTCATTTATTTGTATAAAAATTGCAACCAAATTGTACATAAATACATTTTTCCCTTTATAATAATTAGTGTTATTTCATGAAAATGAATATGAACCTTGGAATGATTGAAAACCATTTATAAAATCATGCATGTGCATATCAAGGTGAAAAATTGTCTAAAAATGTATATGCACAGAATATAAAGTGAACAAAAATTTTAATGTTAATTTGGCTCACAACCGGCGAACCACTTATTCAAAGACAAATATACATAGAAGTTTTTTATGATAGTGGGTGGAGGGAATGCTGATTAGTTTCTTTTTAAAAAATTGACCTAATTTATTAACTTGAACTTATTGGTTTAAGTGTATTTTTGTAGTTTTTTTTGTTTGTTTGCAAACTAGTAACATTGACCCATCGAGGATTTAATAAATGCTACCTCATAAGAGCACGAAAAGGGGATCGTCGTTAAAATCTGAGGGAGGATTACTCGAAATTGGAAATGACTCTGGGCAAAGAAATACTTAAAATGTATCTATTTTTGCGTTGGCGTTGGCTATGCTGTCTGCCTTCCAAGCCTGCACCCAAGTTTCCTAATATGGTTATCCAGCATCCGGCAGTTTTACCTAGGCCTACATACGTTTTTTAGAATGAGGTGGAACAAAACTGTTTAATTGGGGCAGTTATGCCGGACAAGCCTACGTACATGTATATTATGTAACGGACTGAAAAACAAACACGAGGAAAACCCTATGGACTAAAAACATTCAAAGTAATGCAATAAAATTTACGATTGCTTGTCAGGAATTAAAAATAAGAATATAGGCTATTAGAACACAGAATTACGTTTGTCCTAGTTTTACAGCATCTACTGACTGCATGCATAGCTGTAAAAACGTACGAAAACGCCAAAAAGTATGCAAAAACGCAATGTATACTCTCTTCCCTACATTCCCCTTATTCATTTGAACCACGGAAAATCATATTTAGTTGAATAACATGTCTTGAATTTACACAAAATTCCTCTTCGAAATAATTTAATTGTGCACGGAAACATTGAATTAACAGTAAAAACATCGTGACACATTTACTTAGTTGCACTTGTAGCACGCAATGTAACGCTTGAAAGGGAAAAATTACATAACTGGTGACTTACTATACCATAAATGCAATTCATTGAAACTGCTATGGTTGTTATAATACCACCAATGGTTTTAATCAATTCAAGATTAAGAAAATTTGTAAAAAAAATTGAAAACTATTCAACTATTTCCTACACGGAAAACTCAAAATGTGAAAAAAAGCACACCAAAATGTGAAAACAGTTGTGCACATTTACTGTGTTTTAACTGTGCTTTGCACTCTTAAAAGTGTAAAATTACCTTTTTTATATGTAATATAACACATTTGGAATGCAAAATGCACATTCTGTGTGTTTTGAAAACACAGTACTGTGCAGAGTAACATACTGCTAAAATTTAACACTAATTGCTGTGTATTATATCGAAAATTAAACGTTGATGTGCATAAATACACTGTCCATGTTCATTCTGAGATTTCAGTATAGCTGCCATGGTTAAAGTTCAAAGTCAGTTTAGGTGAAGTATATATATGCAAGAATTTTTAATTCAGAAAACTGATTCAGCAATGATATCTAATCCTTGAGTACATGACTTTATTAACAATGCAGTGTCATGTATAGGTTAAAATAACTCGGTGTTATCTTTCTCTTATTTAACAATCGACAATTGTGCTATTATATTTTGTATATACAGAAGTATCAATATAATTCTGCTGAAGTGGCCACGATGTTATAAGTTATAAACTACTCACCTGTTGAACGCATTCACACAAAGTTTATTAAATTTAATGATTGGAATTATACAGTAATACGTGTCTTTCACACCAGGTTTTTTGTATATAACTTTGCATGACGTTTATTTTTACATTTAGAAACATGATTTCCTACCTTCATCAGAGCCATCTGGACAATCTTTAACCCCGTCTTTTACTTTATTCCATGGTATGCATATTGTTTTATTAACTCCCATACATTTGTATTCCCATAGTGAATTGCAGCCATTTGTATTAACTTCATTGCTTAAACCTGTAAGGGAAAATAAAATATAAAACATTAGTTAAATTAATGAATTATCTTGTTGCATATAATGAAATGAAAGCGAAATGCAAATTATTGCAAAGCACGGCCTCAATGTAAACCTTTGCTGGACAGTGTTTTTCAACCTCCACTTTATTCTAAAAATATTCATGGTACGTACAACGGTTCTCATTATGGTAGCAGAAAAATTGTCATTTTCATCCCATGAAACCTGTTGTGAATGTAGTTCAAACAATCGCTAGGTGTATAGACTAGAAACAATTTCTAATCAATACGTACAAAAATAAAACCATCACACGTATGCATAATAAACGAAGGGCTTAATCTGACACATTGACACATTTTCAACTTGGTTCCTTTAGGATTCTTTTTATTATTATGAATAACGAACGTGGCTAGGCAACTGACATAATTAGGCAAAATACAAAGTTGTAATTTTTGTGTACAGGTTTCAATCTTCTTGCTTGTTCTTAAGCTTGTTGCGGCTTGTGATCACAGAATAAGCTTGGCATATTTTTGTTTTCTATATTTACAGATCTCAAAAAAACTTTTATACAGTTTTGAGTGATTTACAGTAGGTATATTATAATGAGAAATCGAAAGATGAACCAGCACACAAAAAATGCATCATCAGCAGATTAGTATAGCTACACTATGTACAATGTGTCATTCATGGAAGTGAATAAAAAGTGCTTATTTTTACTTGTATATAGACCGGTAAAATCAAATATATTTTATGAAACATATACATTTATGCTTAATAATCTCACTATTTATAATTTCCTAAAATATGAGGCACTTTTTAAATAAAACTTCGTTTCTTTTAAATACTCTAGTACGATACAAAGGCAAGACATTATACTTATTTACCGCATTTGAATGTCAAAATATCAGAAAAACAGCAATCAATTTCAATAAATAATTGAATATATAGCTATAAATAAATGTTTGAACGCGTTATTACGTTTACTAAAGTTTTAATTAATCAATCAATTACAACAACATAATTTGTATTTGTGTCAAAACGCTTATATTTATTTGCAGTTAACCCAAAGTTAAACTTGGTATGTCTTTATCATAAATTAGTTCAAAATATGCACATTTTCAAGCAAATGTACAATTAGACAAGTGTAGAAACGTGAATGTGCAATAACAGTTTTTCTTTCGAATTATATTAAATAAAATATTTTGTAAAATAGCTTTCCTGTGAGAATAAAGATGTGGAACACCTTGTCACAGCAATCATAATTGGATGCTGCTTAATTTGAAGAAAAAAAATGCTTAATTGGTCGTTAAGTCATGTATCAACTTTCTTTATTTCGTATGAGAAACAATATGCATGCGGATGCAAACCATCCATTAAGTATACATCATATACGTTTCGCTAACAAGAGGATGAGATTATTCAATTAAAGTTTGAACTCATACCTGTCGCTCAGTTCTACCATATAAGAAACACGGTAAACATTTTCATGTGTATTTTTTTTTTCTGAATAATTGCCCCACATACTCCTATAAAGGGTCACTGTAGGGCACGTCGCCTTACTAACGCCTTCTATAATGAGAGTTCAACTACATTCTTTACAGGGTCGTTGTTGACACATATGAAAACAATGTAAGGCGAGTAAAAACGTCACGTTAAAATAATGGACATAGAGAAAGTTCAAGAATGAGAAACTTAAAATTCTGGACCCCAATTCTTCCAACACTTGCGTTTATAAAATTTGCTGTAAAACTTAACTGTAACTTTCTAACCTCAGAACATTTAAAAAAAAAGAAACATATATTAAATAAAGATATCATGAAAAAATTAATTTGACAAGCCAATAGTTTTACATTACTATTATATCTAACTACAATATCATGATTATCAGTTAAACAATAGTTCTCGCCAACCTATAGTTCAAGCAGGTTAATTAGATACGTATCGTGGGTCATTGTTAAGGTAACAATGACCATGGAAATGATGATACGTTGAGTTTGCATAAAAACAATTTTACATTAGCTTAATTTTGGCTTCATAACACTGAATATCAAGCTTAGAAATAGTTTTTTGCCATATTCACAAGAATAACCATTGTGTTCAGCTTATGCCTGCAAAAGCACATTTAGGATGACCAAGAAAAATTCATGTTGAAAATATTTTCACTGGAATTCCACGAATTTTAATTTTAATTCAGATAATAATGTAACAGTAACATGTCCATCACCAATACAATTTCAATTGGATATATAGCTAATTCACTGATATTTAAACCAGGATATGGCCAAACAGGTGCTGGGGTATATCGAATTTAAGCCACCGTAATAACATTTTTCTTATACATTTTAATCAAATTCATGATAGATGTAGACTGTACTATAGAGTTAGACACCAATTCAAAAGTTACATTTTATAAAAATATAACATGCAACAGCTTAGGTATAATGCCCTTTTTAATGACTTTGCATCGTGCAAAAACGTTAATTTCGAAGGGTTTCTGGAAGGACAACTCCCAAGATTCGTTTCAGTTAAGAATTTCCCTTTTTCTTAGACCAATTTAATAGAGAAAACACCGCCCATATTTGGTAAGTCCTAATTAAATTCTGTTGACAGGTAGCCATTACATGGAAGGAAAAAACAGGACAAACAAAGAAGGGTTCTTGAAGGGTTGAAGAATTTTCGCCGAAAATGCAATGTGTTCCCATCAAGTTCGATTACATCTACTATAATTCAACGTCGTTGCCAAAACAGTTTTCCTCGGTGGTTTCGACTTTTGCTAGCTAGCGGCTGATAAGGTTGGGGGTGTCATTGAACGGTGAGCGCGCCAGTCGTTGGCAGGTGCTATCCCAAAGGCACACCAAATACAAAAACTTCTAGTTTTTAAGGTCGTGAACTCCTATGACTCCATTTTAAGCCAAAGCGCTACCCAACAATCTAGCTGCAAATTCATTCAAAAGCCTAAACAACTACTCTTCATCTCCTTGCAATAAAGCATGGTGCAAAAACTGATGAAGTGAAGCAATATAACTTAAGCTGCCATGTCAGGGGTAAGAAAGTACACCTCCATTACCGTTCATCATCTTATAGGACTGCCTGGACAGACAAATATGACCCTGCTTAAGCAAGTTCTTATGCTTACCCACGGATTGTTAAAACACGTCAGGTTGAGATCAAATTATGGCACTATGGTCATTGTTCTTCTGGAGTTTATACCGTTGCCGACAAACAATGGCCAAACCTGTATTTCCTGTAATACATTTTATATTAGGCATAGCTTATGCTTCGGATTTGAGTTTTAATTTTTTCTACCAACAACCCAAAAAACCTTGCACAAAATAAAGTAGCCCCTAAAAGCTTCCAACATGTCATGGCCAGGAGGCCAACAACTCATCAAGTCCCATGCACACCTTCATATATATACACACACATATATATATATGTGTGTATATGTGTATATATATGTGTGTATATATATATATATATATGTGTGTGTGTGTGTATATACGTGTTTTTGATTCAATACAAGGCTTGGGTGGTATCTGGAAATTGACTAACCAAAGAAAGTTGCATTATTGGTGGGGTTATTTAATATCCGTTATTATTACAGCAATCCTTTATAAATTAAAGGGCGTAGAAAGAGAAAGACACAATTTTCCTAAATAACATGCTGTGTGGGGTGTTGGGTGGAATAGCTTTATCGAACCTAAGACTCATCCACGTGTCTGACGTCAGCATAACATTGTGACCTAGGGAGTTCAGAGATTCCTGATTTTTGGGTGTGGATGCTTTAACAAGAATTTTGAAAGAGAAAAAAAAGACAGTGTGCATGCAATTAAACCTGTTTTTGGCCATAAAATTACCAATATTTTCAGTATCTTAGCGTGAATAGGTGTTTAAAAATCTTTGTAGATCAAGAGGACAACATAACGTCATAGTGAGGTTTTTAATGTATTTTCCAGGTAAAGTATATATTGTTTAGAATAAGATACCAGAAATGTAATATTTATTGACTATTGTGATATTTTACCTAATAGTCAATTATTTTCAGCACTCTCCACAAATTGTAGCTTAGTCATACTTCTATAAGTTAATAAAGACAGGTTGCTCTACAAAAAGAAGGGGCTTACTGTAAAATACTGCTTATATTACCAGATAACCTAATTTTCTTAAAAAGCGCATTAAATTGATTTAAACACCATGTATGTGATATAAGCACGTCTTATGCGTTTATTTAACGACATCAGAAATAATTCTAATTAGCACGTGTCTAACTCCCATTTCAAGGCAATTACAATTTTTAATGTACGAAACAGACTGTGACTACAATTACGTATACACCGCAAGATTAGCGTACAATTTACATATTCAAACTAGATTTTAAAGCATAAGAGCAGAAAAAACAACAACTTGTCGACTAAAGTTGCCAGGTCGTAGATTTTTAGAGAGTGCTTGTTTATCAAACAACATCGCCACTGTGTACTGTTCTAATGGACTTCAATATCATCACTTTTGTTCATGTCAGGCTAAATATACGCTGCATCAGAGAATTCTTAAAGATCAATTAACGGTTTTTATTCTTGTGTCTTAAATCAATTCAATGGACAAAGAAGCAATAATGAAAAGTTTTTTTGAAAAGGAAAGATCCAGTCATTAATTTCGGTTTTTTAGAAAGATGGAGAAGTAGCTTTTCTATGAGGTCACACTGGGTCAAATAATATATTCTAAAACTGGTTCTTCAGAAAACCCCTGTAGGAACGGTACAACCTTCTATAGCAAATCTGTGTCGGGATAGTTTACATTCTTTTTAAGGTTGGCTACAGCTTTTCATTACATCTATCGTAACTCTGTTTGACGTTTAGCCTTAAACAACAACAAAAAACACAAATCTGACAGATATATTTGGATTATATTCTGGCATTTTCCACACAAAAAAAAAAATGTTTTTTATATAACGTTTTCAACTTTTGGTGGCTTTAATCATCAGTGATAAATAGGTGCTTAGAGTTAACTTATTATTATTTACGCTAGGTGCATTTTTCTGGCAATCTTGCAACTGTATTTCCTGAAAAGGGACACGTTGTTGTAATATAGAGAAGTACATACTGAAAACAACAGTGGGCATAATCAAAAAACAAAAAAATGCATGAAAGCATTTCTTTTACATATAAATTAAATAATAGCAGCGTGATGCATGCTACTCAAGTCGGAAACATAGATTAATTACATTCCACTTATATTCAACTTAATGATTAAAATGATTTGCACGGCTGATTAAAGCATCCGGACAGCAATTAAGGAATCTACCCTCGTATTATAAAACCCTTATATACAAGAAAAAAAAAACATTTTTTGTTTTCCAGTTCCCATTTTCCAGTAAGTTTTAGACTTAACAGAGTTTGAAAAACAGGGTGTGCGACCTTTTTACAAGTCTAAATTCCTAATTATGAAATTACTGGTGCAAACTACAGTGAATCAAATTTGCACGTATATATGAGTTAATTGCAACTCTTTCTTTCATTGAACTGCCTGATAAAATGCATCCTGATTTCCAAATTATCACTATACTTTTTTTTCCCTTTTGGGCTTAAATGGGAAGGTTGAATAATTAAATAAAAGCACAAGAGAAACCAAACAAACACTGACAGGTGTATCAACCAAAATTTAGATTAATTCGATGTAGTGATGCTGTAGGTAGAATAGGCGTATGCCCATAACTCTACCAGTCCCTTTCGATTCAAAAACAGTCAACTATTGAGAAAACAAGATTGATGAGTAGGCGTATGGATAACACCTTCATTATAAGAACATCTGAACATTTTGTTTAATTCCTCAAGGTTATGTGACAATTCTATGTCCTATTATTGTACAATCAAGGTTATTGCATTGTCTAAAATTCAAATTTTAAGCAGACAGTAGACAGTATAGTAGGTCATTGCCCATCAGCCGTTTAACATGCAATTAATAGTAGAATAAATCAACAGCCTATTATTTTTATTGTCGACGATGAACAATGGCTGAGACTGCTTTACTCACTTCAAATTGCATTTGTATGCTAATGTTTTAAAAAGAATTGGGAAAGGCAGGAAATTCTCAATGAAAGTATTCAATAGTTGAAATTTGAAAAATATGCCAAATATGATTCACATTTTAAAATATTATCTGTAGGAATTTAAATTACAGTTGTCACATTGCCTATTGGAAGAACTTGGTGCAATTGTCTTTCCCAGCTACTCCCAGACCTTGTCCTTAATCTGCACCTTTTTTACCAGGAATAAAGCCTCTTTTTGGATTATGTGGGAGGACCTGAATGGCATTGCTTTGAGCTTTCAACTACGCCTAGATACAAGCGACCTAAAATGACCAGGATTATGTGGGAGATTCTCATGGGTCATCACTTTGGCAAACAGCTGTCAGATTCAAAGTTAGAAATCAACCATAGAGATACTTTCTGTTAAAAATCTTGGAAGTTCACCTGTTCCGCATGCATATGTCTCTTTAATATAAAAAAAAATTCTCATTCAAAGAAAAAAATGAATGATATATAGAAAGACCTACATTTATATCTGAAATCTAGGAAACATTCCTGTTTTAAGACATGGATTTTTTTTAAATCCCTTGCAAATTTTTCCATGAAGAACGCATTAGCAAAGACATGCGACAATGAAATTATTGTCTTGATTTACAGGTAACCTCAATATCATACTTCCATAGCATATACATAGCAATACACATACAAACTGTACGTGATTCAGAATATATACCATTAATGATAAACCAACATGGTATACTATGATTTGTCAACAATATTGCCCAGTAGCCTATGAATGTGTATAACGGACGTGGGAGTAAAGATCTAAAAGGTTTTGGAATGATATTCTAAAACTAGTTTCCCATCATGGACTCATATCAAACGAACTCAATGGAAGGAAAAGCTAGTTAAGTACCCTTTTTTAGTGGTGGACTGAGATTTAAAATATTTGAAATGGTGTGTTCAATAGGTGGGTGCACCCAGGTGTACTAGGAGAGTGAATGTGGCAATAGTGTCAAATAAATGTAGGCCTGAATAGAAGATCACAATGAATAGTATAAAGAAAAACGTTTAGTACATGACACGGGCTACTATCAAAAGAAAATTGGATGACAATGTGAAATCATCAAACAAGTAACTAAATTAGCCAATACATTAAATTGGGATCCATCAAGATTTCTAAAATCTTAATTTCGAATGTATATGTATGTATCTTTATCGTTTTTGTTTTTTTAATGAACTGTGAAAGTTTTTTTCTTTCTTGTTTAGTTCTTACTTTGTTTCAGAAAGAAATGGAGAAACCAGATTAACCGGAAAGTTGGTTAAGAACAACTAGATCGACCACCATTATAAAAACTCACGTTTTCAGATATGGCGGAATGATAGTCTTTATGATGTATAAATATTAATGCTGAATATGGTTAGATTATGTCTCCCTACATGCATTGTAAGCACAACAAAAAGATACGCAAAAGTTAATTTGAAATAATATTTGATGCATGGTTGATCTGTAAAAAGGCATTGCAACATGAACTTCTTGTGACAATAAATTTCCATAAATGGCACCGGTTTTTATGCTTCACATACTCTGTAGTTTAAATATATCCTATTAAGGGATGAATAAACATTTTATCAAATTGTCACTTTCTAGGACTTCATTAACATTAGTGCCTTGGGTAATAACATGTAATCAGGATAATATTAATCTTTCAGCAAACATTGAAAACTAGCAAGTGTTTGATGAATGTCTAATGCATTATTAATACTGGTAACCGAATAAAAATTAACCGTATAATTTCGATGGTTTCATTTGTCTCATTTACATGCATGCGAAAGTAAATGTTATAGCTAGGCTACTAGACTCTTATAACTAAGTCAACAGGAAGCAAAAGGACCCGGTTTATGTACAAAATAAATTTGAGCCTATTGAATTATGAACTTTGCTAGGCTTTCCATAATATTAAGTGTTTATATGACATACATTACTACTGGGTAGGGCCATTTTAATGTAAAATGTAATTGATAAAACTGCATTTAAATAGAATCCAAACATTATCCAAATAAAATTTAATGTAATGTTGTAGCGATCCACATTAATCTACCCTTAAAAACCTAATTTAGCCCTAGCTTCGCTAGGACTTGTCCCTTGTCCTTT
>JAQGBW010005977.1:0-11211 GCA_034698625.1 Julus scanicus
GACCTGGGAGCGAACCCAGCATCTTAGGATCGAGAGGCAAGCACGTAACCCACTCGACCATCGGCGTCGGCAGTAAATGTCGATGAAATTTATTTTTCCAAAAGGTTAGCAACCTTGAAATTTCTCGTCATAAACATTATGATCCAGAAATAAAAATCCTTATGCCGACATGGTGGAGCGCCACCTATAGCTCCACTTTCGTTTATTGGCATTGATGGGGGGGGGAGTTCTATGGCCCAGGAAAACACGTGACGGGTCATGGTAACCGGTCGCAACATAGCGAACGTTGGCCTTGCAGGAAACACGGTGTGACACTCGACACCTTAGCGCCCCCTGCGTTCGTTAATTGTCTCACCTCTCAAATCAAAATAGGTGATGTTGTTTTTGTTTGAAATTTAGCTGGAATAAAACGGCGTTGACCAGCTGTCATTCTAACAGTTTATCGAATTTTCTATAAAAATAAAGGTGTCGCTGCCTCCCCCCTCATGACCCCCTTAGCCCTCTTATTAAAAGCCTTCGCATGCAGATTTCGAAAAGCTTGTCAAAACAGGCAGGTGATATCCCACCTGTTTTATACAATTTACGATGACACCCAATGCCAATGACCCACTGTTGTTTTCATCGATAGCCGAGCTGGATGGCGACCTTTGAACCTTAATTTCAAATTAGGAATGAATTTAAATACAATAAATATTGTAGAAATTAGATAGATATACAATATATATATTTTAAAAAATATATCATATTTAGGACATCCCATATTTGGCCCTACATCATGTTTCTATCGCATTTTGGTGGGATTGAGGGGCACGTGGCCCCCGTGCCCTTTGACCTTTACCCATACCTCTCGTCCCCTGGAACCCACCCTCGCAGAGGTTGCTTTCAATGAAGGGGAATGCGTAATAATGCCCAATTTTAATGAAATTGCATTCTGTACGAACAATTTTTTTTAAAAATGGCGGCTGTTGGTTGTCCCCCTTCCACACCCCCTCGTCCCCCTTCCGCATCTCAATGAATGGGGGGAATTCATTTTTTATCGGGAATTATAAACCAGATATCCTCGCCATCCATACATGTCCAACGCAGGCTTCACCGAAAGGGAAACGAGGTGGGGTTGAAAGGGGGGGGGGCGTTAAGGGGTAGGGGATAAACAGTAGCCTAGCCTATTTATTAAACGCCGGCATTAAATGCGTCAAACTGATTCATGGGACAAATATGGCCGCGCACGTGCCCAGCGCCACAACAGGAGATTTTTGCGTTTTGTCTTTTCAAAAGCCGTTAGGGGGTTTGGGTGCATGGTCAGGGGCTACCGAAAACCTCATCGATTTGCACACATTTGCAAAACTATAGAACGATTGAAGGGTGGGAAAATGGATGAAAACTTTTGAACAGTTTTGAGTATCACCATGGTAACGAACGAGTAGAACGGGAAGACAGAGAGAAAAGTATTATTCTCTTCTTTTTCTCTATGTTCTGCAAAGGGCCTGCAGAAAATATTGCTAAGTATATGCGCAATATTGCATTATGGACTGCTCAATATACATTCAAATGCAATACAGCAGTAGCATTATGTCAGACGGCACTGAATTACACCAATATGCCTGGTGGGCTTTACTGACTACAGTACCAATTTACCGGACTTTACTGATTATAGTATCAATATGGCGGACTTTACTGACTGTAGTACCAATATGGCGGACTTTACTGATTATAGTACCAATATGGCGGACTTTACTGATTATAGTACCAATATGGCGGACTTTACTGTCTACAGTACCAAAATGGCGGACTGTACTGACTATAGTACCAATATGGCGGACTTAACTGTCTACAGTACCAATTTGGCGGACTTCACTGACTGTAGAAATAGTACCAATATGGCGGACTTAACTGACTGTAGTACCAATATGGCAGACTTTACTGACTATAGAACCAATATGGCGGACTTGACTGTCTACAGTACCAAATGGTGCATGGACATCACTATATAGTATCAGCTTGACTAACGAGTTGCTATATGACTGACTATATAGTACCAATATGGCGGTCTTTACCGTCTACAGTACCAATATAGCGGACTTTACTGACGAGTAGCAAAATGACAGACTATATTTAGTGCCAGTATGGCGGACTTTACTGACTATAGTACCAATATGGAGAGCATCGCTATATGTTTCCCACCAACATAACACACTTTACTAACGAGTTCTATATGACTGATTATATAGTATACAAATATGTCGTATTTTAATATTGTAGTAAAAGTTCCAATATGTCGGATATTGAACTTTAGTTCTAGTTCCAATATGGCGGACCTCACGACATTGTTGCCGTGTGGTAATTTTTTTTTAAAGCTGTTAAGGGATTGTGATGAGATTCAATTGACATTAGCTGTGCACTTTGTGAATAGCAGGCAGGGGGGAATGGGATAGAAACACAAAATTTCTCCCAAAAATCTATCGTCTATTCTGTTGATATGAAAAGGGGAATTTGTAGGGGATTCCCCTTATCCTAATCATGCGCTGCATCTGTTTTATTGGTATATGAAATGAAGGGAAACGACGTCATCATTCATAACGGGGGAAAGTGGTGTAATACGAGGCGATAATTTGGAATCCAACTCGGCACTATTATTATAAAACTCGTAAATCAAATTGGCGGGCTAAGGGAATGGGTTGCTTATCTTATCGAAATCATCTGATTTTGACCCAAATGTGTCTGGCGATAGTAGGGCATCCAATGGCCGAGTTGACGTATGCAGATGGACTTCCGCCAGAGGGCGAACGACATGAAAATGGCGTAGATGGTTCACGTTAAGCGCCATCTAGCGCTCTATGAGCACTTTACATTGATTTTTTTTGCATCGTCTCAGGTAGCTCCACACTTGGAATCACTTTATCGCCCCCTGGTGGAATTACTGATGTGAATATCTTCGTGGAATGCACCTTAATGTTTACTGGCGCCATCTGTTGACAAATGTGCCGTCAACTGTTTGATTCTAAGATTAACATCTGTCCGTCAACAGAAGGAGGGGGATAGACGTGGACTTCTAAACCGATAAATATTTGGAGAAAAGGAGCTTAATCATTTATCACTAAACGGACACGCGTTTATCGTTAATCAATAATATCGACGGTTGACATTTTGACAGAAATTTATATAAACTTCCTCATTTTGTTTTCTGTCAAAGTCATACCGAAGTTTAAATTTCTGCTCGTCTTAAGTCTTAAAAAGAATTCTAACTTAAATTTCAGTTATTTCACCATTTGAAATAGTCATTATCAAAAACTTTAAACTTGTCAATTCACAATCTTAACTTCAGTACTCCTGTGTGATGATAGTATTACAAATTGTATGAAATACAATCGATATTAAGGCTAATTGTTTTCTGTTTTATTTACAGAGTCCATTATGAATGTTCGAAGTGCAACTTTAATCTCACCCGGAAGTAAACTTTCTCTATCAAATTCTGGGATTTTCATGAAATATATCGTTCGATTATCAGCAGATGGTAAGTTCGGTTTTTGTATTTTAATATCAACTTTGCACATTTCGAAACACTGAATTTACCTTCGCGTTCTGCCACCTTGGCTTATCAGCTTCAAAAAAAAAACATGGCTACGGTTGGTGGTTTTCTTTTTTTTTTTTTTTTTTTCGTTCCTGGATCCCGATATTGCTTAGAAACCCTAGTTTCGTGTGTTTCGAGGGGGCAAAATTGGATCCATGACAACGACCAAATTATCTAGACAGCAATTACGGAAATGCGAGCTGTAGTATCGAGATTCCCAAAGGTCCTGGAATCTCAAGTCCCTGACTTGGGGATGTTTCATCCTTGGCTGTGTCCCTGTTACACGGGTGAACATAAAAACTAGGCTGGAACACGTTTAAAGATGATTAAAAATGTGTCGCGAATAAAATCGTCGATGTTCACAGAAATAGATTAATACGTATAACAGATTCTCTGGAACTCAAAACCTAGTGCTTTTCAAAAGATGTGCCGCTAGAGGTCTCCACGTGTGCCGCGAAAGTTTAGGGATTGGGTTGAGGTATATAAACAATATTTTATACACTTTTTAGCGTGCAATGAGGTGCAAATTATTGAAAAACACTGTGGTATTTCTTGAAATTTCTCCCAGAATTTCATCAAATTCCTGAAATATCCCAACCTGGTTATAAAACAACGATATATATGTCACTGCAATGGCGTTTGGTTCTACTTTTAGTTTGGTTTGCGCCTGTGTGCCGCAGTATAGTTTAGTGTGCCGTGATTAATTAAAAAGGTGGAAAAACTTGGCTGTCAGCTTAGAAACATAGAACCATAACGTCACGCGATGTAACAATTTAGCACGGAATTTGAATTTCACCATGCAGCGTCCTCTAGAGGCATGCCGATCGATGAATGGTCCCTCCGGCAATTTGTCAACGGATTTCAGTGATTTTCAGTGCATTTCTCGGCTCGTTTCGATGGTCCACAACCACCTGCCCGCCTCGCGTTCAAACACCTGGCTCAAGCGTCCATATCAAGAAATAAACAAACCCATGGCTGATCAAAGTCGCCATTGGCACGCGTTTGCAAGCTGTTTTTTTTATCTCCCTTCACCCCCTGGCGGCCATCATTGCGTAACGCCAATGACACCACCACCCGAACACGTGCCGGAGAGGGAGGCAGGTGTCACCACAATTTTGGCAGCTGCGGGGGTGGGGGTCAAAGGGGTCATCTGGCTTCCCTCACCTGCCTCTGATTGAGTCCGCCATTTGCAAGAACCAAAACCGCCATGTTTTTACAGTGTTGGGCAGTATTTGAGTACATTGAAAGAATTTGAGTAACGAGTAAAAGAATACCGAGTACAAAAAGTAATTGCATTACCAAATGTACTCAATAGGCATGAGTACAAAAGTAATTGAATGCAACTGTACTTAAAACGTATGAGTACAATGCACTCGATTACATAAATGTAATCCGCCATAAATCCAGTACTCATCCATGAGTACAATTTTCTCAAATCTGATTGCGATAACTCATATATACTTGTTTCGTATAATTACTGATTACTTGTACTCTACTCACTATGGAGTACGATTCTAATATACTCGTAATCAGTACTCCTGCTCATGAGTACAATTTTCCCAAGTCTGATTATTACAACTCATACTTGTTTCGTATAATTACTGATTACTTGTACTCTACTCACTCTGTGGAGTACGGTTCTAATATGCTCGTAATCCGTACTCCTGCTCATGAGTACAATTTGCCTAAGACTGATTACCAATTTTATATGACTACTGATTAAATAAATGTACTACTACTCATGAGTACAATTTGCCCAAGTCTGCATACAAGGAACCAAACTGATTACAATTACCAAAATCTCATTCCACACACAAAACAATTTTTTTGAGAATTCATATTGTTTAAATGAAATCTTCTGTGACACCGTTTGGAACTTGAGTCCACCTGCATTATAATAACTTTATTACAAACAGCAGAAAAACATTTTGCTTAAAATCAAACGCTATCTCAGAAACATATTTGATGTAGATAGTTCTCCATATACAGCTGTATTCATCTATAAACGGATTTCTCGTCATGAAATTGATAAAAAAAAAGGAGGGTGAAAGCTAAAATGGCACATGTACGTTGGCTGCATTAATTTCTATCACCGCGTGTTTCGCAGCCATTAATTAACTTATCAAGATAAGTGTCGTTTTTGCACAATTAATGATTATTTGGGGTGGGAGAAGGTTGTACAGACACATCCGAATTAGTTAACCGACCGACGTTATTTTTTTTTAATCCTTTGATTAAGCGATTGGATACCCAACTGCCACTATACAGATGGTGGCGCCACCACCTGCCTCTTAATTAAATGATTGTAGTGGGAAGTTCCTCTATTTGGACAGTGTCATTTTTTTTATGCTACTTCGATTCTTCTGCTCCTTTATTTTTGATAAGCCATGTATTTGTACACATGGAACACGTGATCACGTCAATTCAATTTCGGTGCGAGGCAATCAGGTGGCCTCATGTATAGATACAAAACAACGTTTGTTTAGAATTTCTGTTTGACAAAATTGGTCGATAATATATGGCGCAGATGCGTGCTAATTTCGGTTTTGGACCATCGCGTCAACGTTCTATTAATCAGAACGCGGACCGGAAGCGCTTGGATAACGAAACGGATGTTGCGCCATTGGAACGGCTTTAACCGGCTTTCGCCACCTGCTAACGTTGAATTTCCGAATTTCCATCTGCCTACCAGATTTTAATAATACAAAATTTTGATTTAAACGTCCATCGATAATTTGTCAGTTAACTTAACAGCCCTTCAAAGTTGATATGAGCCGTTATTCTTTGGACCTGTTCAACTATTTAGTTTAGCTATTTAGTTGTACTAAGTTTGGTACAGCTTTACATAAAATCTCGTTAATTTATTGCATATCACGTATGGATCAGGTATTTCCAACATGGCGACTTCTAAGATCAGGTCGTGGCCATGTTGGAAAGGTCGTATGCTCATTCGTCACCAGGGGGTACTGGATTTCCAAAAAAAGCCATAATTTGGTTATGTTGGTTAATTCAAAGCAGGTTAAACAAAAACTATGTAGGTTCAAATCATTAACTAAATTTATAATGGGTCTAAACCCGGTATAAGATCTTAATTTTTGGGTTACTCTGTACGCACTTTGTACGTGAATTCAGTTTTATCATCAGGGTTCTGGAAAGATCTGCTTAGGAAAGATTAAATTTTAAGCAAAATGCAAATATTGAAGCCTGGTAAAGCCGGAAATGTGCATATCGCATGCTTCAGATATTTTTGGAAACATTTTCTTTTTTTTTCTCTCTCTCTCTTATCAATGGAGATAATTTTTGGAAATGTTAGCAATATATACATGTATACGTATATATATATAAATTCTTAGAATGCGAGCTCTGTTGATCTTTAACGATACATGTGAACGTAATCCCTGATTAGTTAGTAAATCGGCCAATAAAATGGAGTTTTTGTGTTTTCGTCGAATAAAATTGCGCAAATGAGTATAGTGACCTCTAGCCATAAGCTCGTTCTACATTTAGCAGGTATCCACATTTGGTCAAGGTTGGCCTGTGTATAAATATCCTGAAACTGTCTCATGGTCGGTGGTTGCACGACCGTCCGTTACGGTTCAATTAAGTTCATTTGCTTTCATATTTTGATAGGATGAAATCAGTTTTTTTTACACTCTTTCTTAATTTGGAAAAACCTGCACTTTCTTCGAGAATTAATCTTCCATGTACGCGCCCTCTGGTGGCGTACGAACCTTTAGCATTGTATTTCCAACATGGGAGTCGTCTCCTTTTACTCAAATCTTCATGTGCAGAATGATGTTTTCAATCGCTGGACGTAAAGGTCGCCGCCATATTGGAAAACTGGGATCGCTCTTAAATGAAATGATTACAATGTACATAAATTAAATGAACGTGTTCGTTTGTCAAAACAGGTTAGATTTTCTAGCGAAAACGATGTTGTCCATGCCCTTGACTTATTAAAAAGTATTGGAATTATTGATTATGGAGTTTATTTTTAGGCCTTTTTTCATTAATTTCGTTTTTCCCTCGTTCATATTTCTGGGGTCTTTCTTGGGGTCGGTTTTTAATCATTTATCCTGCTATCTGATCGCAATTTTGTGTGCATGTAACAAGCTTAGGATTAGCGACATTTCCTAGTTAATCCGATATCGATTAAATCGATTTGAGCTTGAATTTCGTGTGGGGAAACGTGAACCTGAGAAGGGCATAAATCTAAAGATAGTTTAATCACTATGTAGGAGAGAGCGGGAGAGAGATACTGTTGAAGAATAATAAATTGACATATGACGTCATTTGTCACACCCTGTAGTGGCTTGATCAACTTTGTATTAAATTTAATACAATTAAATATATTTCAAGTGAGAAGATGGTAGATCTAGCCGGAAACGTTGAATTCTTTGAATGTGCGCATGCGCGAGGAACTGATTTTTTTTTTTTTCAGCCGGAAACTTTGATTTCGTATGCAAATAATAGCCTTTCACGTGAAGGTACCTAATTTTTCCGGGTTTTAAGCCATTTTAATATTTTAACTGCTAAGATTTAGATTTGAAACACATTCTAGTAAAGTTTTTTTTCTTAACATTTCCCCCTAATCCACATTTCATCTACATAAGGCTATGTGAAAAAGTTTACATTTGACTGGTTTTTTTATTTGATACGGTAAACATGGGAACAATTCGAAATCAGCCTTCCATATCTTCTAAATTATTACCCACACGCATTACATAACCTACTTTAAAAAATAAATAAACGTTAAAAAAAAATCCAGTAATGTTAAAAAACAAAATCTTCATGAACATTAAATTTTAAGTAATTAGTTGTTGAAAATTAGTTACAATTTTTATATTGATTTTTTACAATTTTATAAACCGTTTAAATAAACAATTTCGCTAGTACAGTGCGCCTCAAAAGAATTTTTTCAAAATTAAATTTTGCAAATCTGCTTGTGCAGGGTGTGTCAAAAGTTCCCACTATGGGAAAATATAGTAAATTTCGAAACACAGCCTTTCACGAAGCCCTTTGGGACCCAGACGTAGGGAGCACTTTGATAATTTCAATTCAGAATATGTTCGAGTACAGGGTGTGTCAAAAGTTTATCTTATGGGAAAATAACTTAAATATCGCAGCACCCTGACGTTCTTCACGGAGACCTTTGGGGGCCAGACGAAAGGGGAATATTTCAAATTTTAAGATGTTTGTCAAAAGTTTACCCTATGTGAAACTAAGGTAAATTTCTAAGCACCCAGTAGTAGTTTTTTCACGGAGCTCGTTGGGGTCCAGACGTGGTGGCCTGGACGAGGGTCGACCAGTTATTTCGGTCCGGGGCCTCGTTTACCCTCGCTATTATGGCGACCCTCCAGCTTATTCCTCCGCATACCGTGCATTCATATTTTTCCCCTCGTTCTCTTATTCTCCATATTCGTGAATCAAACATCCAGTTTTCTTTTATCGTTGCTGGGAGAATTGAACGATGTCGAGATTACGCGTATTTTTTTTTTTCTGCTGCCAAAAACGCACCCTTTATGATACGCATCTCCCATTTCTTAACGTATCCCTCCGCCCAGAAAACGTTAAGTCCAACCCCCCATTGATTACGAAGGTTTCGAAACGCGCTTCTTTTCATAATTTCGTCTTTTCAGGACCCCCTCCATTGTGCCAAAAATGGCATTTTTTAGTAAACAAGCTCCAGAAAAGCCCTTGGTTGCAGCGGCGCTTCATCCAGGGCGTTCGTAGGTGGCGCTCGGGTCACGCCATGTAAAATTATAGGATGCACCTTTTTAGTAGTTCGCTCAACTTCAAAACTAGATGTTTGAGCGTTTGCGACGGTAATTGAACTTTCTTTTTTTTTTGCCTAAAACGCGAAATGAAATTAGGTACTTGCACATTTTTTTCATGTTTCTAATTAAAAAGCTTTAATCATAAATTATTGTAATGGACGGCTGCAATATTTCTTTCATGGGCCTAGTTGAAGCGTCATAGATAGGGTCGGTTACATTGACTGTGGTTTTCCACAGTTGTTTCCATGGCCAATAGTCGGGAAATTTCCTTTAAAAATTGGCCGCGACCGTATTCCTTCCTCTCCATGTTCTTCTATTTACTCTTCACTTATAATATGCATGCATGGGACATATCTAGATGATATTTAGTTAAGCCGGGTCACCACCAAGAGTATCATGCAAAATGAGTCTGGAATCCACATACACAAACAAAAAACACGAACCGAAAACCATGAAGTCACAGGAATGATAATGAAGTCAAAGTGTCTCCACCAAAAGACTAAAAAACGGATTCAATGTGTCGTGTTTATGGCGCTCCTACCAAATCAGGTTCGCTACCATGCATCTGCACAATTTTAGACCAGCGAATTGCAGACAATCTACATTTGTTCATTCCTAAAAGCATATCTATACTACATGCAATACACATTTAGATATTGATGTTTAAAAACTTTAGTTATTTTTTCAATCAGCTGTATCGTTGAACTTCATTTCGTCTGTACACTGTCAGATCAGGTCTCAGAGCCGAGCCGATGGCTTACGGCTGAGCCGTCGGCCGACTCGTTTTTTTCCTTTGATCTAGAGTTTGCTGAAACGTCGTCATGAAAATGTGGCAAGCAAACGCTAATTTGTTTTAGCAAACCTTCCTTCCGCTTCATGTTGGTGTTTTTTAGTTCTGGTTGTAGAAATTTTTGAATAATTGGTTTCAGTTTATGTCCAAAGATGGCGCTTGTACGTTTTTGCACCCATCTGATGAACATGCAGAATTTGTATAGAATTTGAGCAGGGGTAAAGAAGGGTGTGGAAGCCCCTGTTGACCGAGGGGTAGGCAAAAAGCGCCAAAATATTCGCAGGGGTTAAACCCGCTTTTCATTAAGCCACCATTGTCGATAAACACTGATAAGAGCTATAGGGAGTTGTAAGGGGGGGCTTGCGAGGGGTAAGGCATTTCAATGGCTATTGTTTATCCCCCTCAGCTTGTTTTATACCGAACATTTTGACAAGAAACACGATTCTTACTAATATAATAAAAAAATTCTAATTAAAATACCAAAGAGAACGAGGGGATAACTTTTCACTCTCTTTATCATAACTCTTTCACGCCAGATTTCCTAATGACTGGTTGCGCCATGCTCTGTCCTCTCTAATCGGCGATCAACTCCCATTAATTAGCAATGCCTATGGCATAATGTTGTCGGTAATCCCCGAATACGTTAGTCGTCGTTAAGTGCAATATTCAAAAACTAACCCAACTCCAGTAAAGAAGCGAATGGAAATACATTCCCATAATACTATATGTCCCTCAAGACCATATCTGATTTTCACACATGAATCTAATGGATTAAACAACATGGAGAAGTACAGAACAACATTTTAGAAACATTGTGCATCTGCATCATTTTGGAAATATCGTGCATTTGCAACATCTTGGAAATATCGTGCATTTGCAAAGTTTTGGAAATACTAAACATGTAACATTTTAGAAACATTGTGCGTTTGCAACATTTTGGAAATACTGTACATGTAACATTTTAGAAATATTGTGCGTTTGCAACATTTTGGAAATATCGTGCATTTGCAACATTTTGGAAATACTGTACGTGTAACATTTTGGAAATATTGTGCATTTGCAACATTTTGGAAATA
>JAQGBW010005978.1:0-11209 GCA_034698625.1 Julus scanicus
TATCCATCCACGAGCATTCTTTCCATGCGGAATCATCTTTACTGCAGGAAAGAATGCTCGTGTATGGGGGGCTATTCTGTTTGGACATCATTCATGACTCTGATGGATATTGGATATAACTTCATGGATCTTCAATCAATAGAAACAAATTCGCCTATGGCTATGAGAAATATCATAAAAAAAACCGTGTTTTTCTGCCCGGAAGTAGTTTTGTTGGTCCAATCAAAACATAATTGCCAACATTCCGCAGATGTATAGGATCATTTTATTGAGAAATTCGTATCCATTAAAACGTTTTATAAATGGATTGACCTGGCAGTATACGAAATGGCATTTTCATTTCTAAAAAAAATGGTTTGAAAAGCCATATGGAGATTGTATCTTTCAAAACCACCATGAAGTTTAAAGGTGAAGTTCAAAGAAGTTATCTGAACAAATTTGGTATAAAAACCACATATGGCGTCATTAACTGTAAAACTCGTAATATTATTATTTTATGCATCGAGTGACCCCGTTTTCTCACAATATTGGAAACAATTTTGACATAATCAATCTATCAATCTTGAGATTTCATATCGAAGACAGGTTATACATTTGTGCCATGAGCACTTGAAGATTCACAAAATAACCAAAATTCAAAAAAAAAAAAGGAGTTAAATATAGACTGTAATTTTGAATTCGCTGTTGACAGAAGCATATCAAGAGTGCCCTTTAGATTTTGATTATTGACACCAAATACAACTTGTATGACGTCAAAGAATTGTTGGAAAAAAACAGCAAATGCAAGCAAACAGATGCAATTCATCGCCAATCAAACTTTAGATCTTATCTTCCATACCAACAATATTTGGCCTTTTCAGATGTTTTTTGTTGCTGAAAATGCCAGGTTTGGTCTCAATCTCGACTTTTAATGTGGCTGCAAGCTGCCAGCCCTTCCAAATATAGCTTTCTTGAACAAGCTAGGGTATAGTAAGCCAAATCAATAATTTCTGTACGCTGCAGTTGTTTCATACATGCACAAATTCAGTATTTGCCAATATTATTGTGACTTAATACTAAAAAAAAAAAAAACCCGGTAAAATTATTAAAAGGCTTCACCAGAATTTGAAATGTTAAATATTCAATGAAATTATTTTTAGGGCAAGCAAATTTCATTTAAGTAGTTTTTGGCAAGATTAGTTTAATTGGTGGTCAATCAACCAATCCAAATGTTATATATGGACAAATGTAGTCATTTCTTAAAAAAATTATGGAGAAATTTGACACTTTTACAAAACTATGAAAAACCATTCTGAATATTCATTCTACGTGAGTTAAGGTTCAATTAAGTTTTGCCTTTATTAGGTCTCTGAAATGTAATTTTTAACCATGGTGCCCAAAGTATTTTTTTTTTTTTGTTCATTCTCAACAAACAACGTTTTAACTAATCCGATAATTTCCTTTCTGTATTATTTTCACACATAAAGCCATAACATGTTTAAAAAAAATGTCTAGGACAAAGAACGCATTATTTGAATTTACATTAATTGCAATGGGAAAAACTGATTCGGATCACGAACTTTTCGGTACTAAGAGGGTCAAGGAACAGATTAAGTTCGTAAACCGAGGTTCCACTGTACCAAAAATATTACAAATTTAAACAACTATAATCCCAAACGCCAGGTGGGCTGAGTCCCACAATGCATGTGCGCTTACTATTTAAAAATAAGTAAAAGAATGAAAATGCTTAGACATGTTTTGTTTGTTTTTACGCTTGAGAGTATTTGTGGAAATTTGCCTCTAATGTCTAACGATGGAAATCTTTACTTGGCAAGCTTTAGTATGCTTCGACTTTTTTGTATAGTCTCCATTCATTTAGCGTAACTAAGCGAATAATATACTTGGAAACATATACAGTAGACTTCTCCCGAGATTTAATCAAATTAAACGCACGGAATGATGTCTTTCTTCCAAGGACAAGACCTTGCACCGATCAAAGAGGAAATGAACATTGGGTCCAGTTTTCTTGGCTCTTTGCCGTAAAAATCCAAAGCAAAAATCGGATTGAAATTCTCGACAATATCTCCAGCATTTTTTTCTTTTCAAATTTCCTTTCAAGTCCGCTGGCATCAATGGATTTTGGCAGTGGACCCATCGCGATAATGTCTTCATTTCCCAAAGGCAATAGCTAAGAGCCTTAAGGACGATTGAATCAGCTTCGAGGAATCATATAGCTATAAAAGGTCCATATCCAAATTGGCTCAAAAAGGTTAATTCAAGAGCGAACAATAAATGTGGTCCATACATGACTTCAACACCAAAAAGTAGTTTACCTACAGTAAACAAGGCGAAAGATTCAAAGAGCTTTTAAGTGGGTTTCTGTGTCTGGTAGCCGCAATGGCACATCAACGGATTTTCATAAAAATCCAATAAATTTTCTGATGAAAGAACTTTGCTTTAATTTTATTTTTCGCTCACGGCTTTGGTCCTTCAGGAGAGAGAAAAAAACAGCAGCGTTTGGAAAATGCCAAGGTTGAATAATAACAGGATATAAATCCGTACCGTTATGGTTTCCATAATGGTTTTTTTGCTAACAACATTTTAATGGCCGTAATTCCTGCGTCTACATTTACAGCCACCGAGGAATTTAGGATTTAAGACCTGATGTTTCGACCAATTTTGATGAAAGCCAGCTGCTTTTTTTGCCATCTTAGAAATTGAAGGGGATGATTTAGTAAAATGTGGCTATTAGGCAGAGGTAAGTCTGATACAACAATTGTGTACTCAAACGAACTTTTCACTTGGGCTATATAGGCATTTGGCCCACATATGGTGCACATGCGCATTAGATTTAAGCAGCACAAGTTGAGTGTCTTAATGGGCACAAATGCAGCTTGAACAGGCCTGCCAAGATAGACTGCAAGAGCAACTTCCAGTAAAAAACTTCCTTTTTTCTCCAGCACTTCTACAAACCCCATTGCAGTAGGTCCAGCCAATTAGAAGGTGTTATTTAAAAAAAAAATGGGACAGCACATGTGCAATGGCCCCAATTAACTGATTAAACTGCAGACATGTGAGAAATTTTGGGATCTGTTTGAGTACCCCTATTGCCACATATATTAGCTATGGTATTGATCGGATTTACCAGATTTGATAAAATTGTACTCATGAGTAGAGTACTGATTACTATTACAGTGGAATCTTACTCTTTAGTTATATGTAGAGTACATGTAATCAATAGTTATATGAAATGAGTAATCAGACTTGGGCAAATAACTAAGCATGAGCAGATTACAAGTACCTTAGGAATCATACTCCATAGTATGATTTGTATCGTAATCAGACTTGGGTAAACTCAATTACTTACTTAAAAATATGTCTATTCATACTGGATTACATTAGTACTGATAATTTCAGATTGCGTTACTACTCAAGAACATCTGCAATCGACCATTGTGGGTAGTTTTGTAATCGAGTGCATGGTACTTATACGTTTTGAGTACATTTGCATTTAATTACTTTTGTACTTGTACCTTTTGAGCATATTGTGTATTCAATGTCATCTTGCACTCGGTACTCTTTTACTCGTTACTCAAATTTATTCAATGTACTCAATTACTGCCCAACAACCATGCATGTTGCATATTATGTAAATTATTGCAATCACCTTTAACTTAAGTATAGATGTGGGTGGGGGGGAGGAATGAATGGAAAAAACCGAAACTTTGCTTCTTAAAACTTGTTATTTTTGAAAGTGGGTTAGGTGTTGCTGAATTTAACTCTATAGTCCATTTTTTTGCAAGCTGTGCAGAATGATGGGAACTCGAGCCTGGGCTTTCAAAGCAGCCTGCAACGTGCCAGTGACCGAAATGTGAAAAATATTTTGGCAACCTAAAATAATATGCAAAAAACACCCAAAGATTTTCCGATAATCTCTGTTGTGGACTATCTACTAGTAATACTTCTGAATTTCTTGTTTTTGAATTTCCCAAGTTTCTTGAAAGGAGTTTCGTAGCGTTCGTCACGACATTTTAAGTGAAATTAAAAGGGTTAATTAGCACATCAACAAGAAGACCAGAGTGCATTATATAGAATAAACCAGAAGACGTTGAACTTTTAGGCTTATCATTCGCTTCAGTGATGACCTGGCACTTTTGTTAGTCGTAAAGATGACTCGTAAGCAATTTTCGCGATGAAAATGGCTCGTTTCGCTCGATGGCGATCAAGCTAAGGCTAATTCTTATAGGCCTTGCTAAATCTTTTTTACAAAATATACGACACCTTAATCCGGCGTTATTAACTCGTTCATAAGCAACGTGGGTTCCTTGCCCCCTTTTCAAGTTAACATCTCAAGGTGCGCAAGTATTTTTAAAAAAACTCACGACTAAAACTACTTAAGCAGAAAGCAAAAGTGTAAACTATTATAAAAACTAGCGTATGCCCTGGTTAAAAAAACAATAGAAACCAATACAGATTTTTATTGGTTTCTATTGTTATTTGGACACTTTATTGATTTTAATTGTTTTCTATTGTTATTTGGACACTTTATTGATTTTAATTGTTTTCTATGGTTCATGTATTGACTTCTATTGACTTTTATGGTTTAGCTGTATTGACTGAACAATAGAAAACAATAGAAAACCATAGAAAACAATTGAAACCAGTGAAAGCAATAGAAAACAAAGTCCCAAATAACAATAGAAATCTCTATGGTTTTTTCACCACGGAAGATGAGCATAAAGCCCATACTAAGCCAAATATCAATTATAGGACCTATATATAACTAGGTAGTCTCGTGGATAGTCATATGTATACAAAAGCACCATAATTAAAAATCCAAATATCCTGGGTGGGAAAAACGTATTCCCAGCAGAAATTGGACACATCTGGACATGTACACCGTGAGTCATAAAAAAGTAGAACCCAATAAAAAAATCACAACTTTGTGAAAAATGTTTCGATTTAAATGAAATTTGGCACTTGCATAAAACAATAGTATATAGGAACAAAAACTTCTTCCGGTCATGGGACAAATCTCGGATTTTTTTTTATTTTTCCACAAGATTGTGTGCCCGCTCACCGTGTTCGATAAACAGTTGAACTACTGCAACGGGAAACGCCACAGTTCATCAAACCCAACCACTGACCAAACAGTCCGGGACTTGAATCCAGTGGACTACACAATTTGGGATGTTCTCCAGGAAAAGGTTTACAACTCGAAAATTAAAAACATCGAAAACTTTGAAACTACGAATTAAGACAACTTGGTCCAATCAAAAAATGGCGCGTTAGACTCAGGGCATTTTGAGCACAAGTTATAATTTCTTTTTGTTCCTCCACTATTGTTCTACTAAGTGCAAAATTTCATTTTAATCGAAACATTTTTCACGAAGTTGTGATTTTTGTATATGGTTCTACGTTTTTATGACTCACATTTTATAATCTCGAAGGCAATTCATAATAAGCATTGAAAATCTTAAATATGGTCCTTGCATGGATAAGGCCATTTAGTAGCAGGCCCATACATGGCCATTCAAAGGCCAAATTCAATCCATAGCGGCTTATCTCCCATATGCAATTCCATACATTTTAAATCTAATGAAAATAATGTAAATACCACGTTTCATTACAAATTAATACTATATTTAGGTCTTTAAATTATAAAATTCTTCATCATTCATTGCTTGTTGATCACTATAGGATGCCCCCTGAGCACGTTAACTTGTATTCCAGACAGGCATGTTAATATAAAACGTGTTTTAATCTCATCATTATTTTTATTTCGAGGTACTTCATAACATTTAAAGCTGTTGCTCATATATGACATATAGCTGTCTTTCGTGTATATTTTTTTATTTCATTATAGGGATGTCAAACTGACAGATTGTCATCAGATAAGTGTCATGCAGCCAGCCTTCATTCGATTGCATGCCCCCCCCCTTTTTTCAGATTTTTTATTATTTAATTTTTGGCTTATCAAACCGAGCACTTAAACGACATTTTTTATCATTTCTATCTGCTCTCTCCAGTTGACAATCAGCTGTTATGGATATACACTTGTCGTCAACTGCCTTTTTTATCCACAACTCAGCTGAGTAGTTTGCCCTGCATGAGCCCTTACTTGAAAACGGTTTTTTTCCTTTTCTGTCGATCGTCCGCTGAGTGGGTTGAATAAAATTGAAATACACTTAGTCGATGCAACCTTAAGCTAATGGTAAATCCCACGGGGAAAACGATACATCGAACGTCGCAAAAACAATTTTAAGAGTGGCGAAAAACAGATTTTTGGTTGATTCAAAATTATGTTAGGATCAACGAATTTTGAAACAGCAGTGGCAGTTATTTTTAGCGGTTTAACCAAAAGTGCTTCACTTAACCAGAGAACTTCTTCAATATAAACCAATGCACTTTACAAGTCAAAAAATGAAGCCTGTAAATATTTATACGAATGTTTCAAAGACCAAAATAGCTTATTCCACCTAGGCATAAATTGCATTCACTTAGACCTGTACCACAGTTGCTCACCAAACTGCAGCTTTAACTTGTCCGCTTCTAAGCCACATATCAAACTTAAGCAAAAGCTCAAGAACGACTCACATTTGGCTGTCGTGAGCACGTCATGTCAATTTTTCTGTGCAGCTGTGGAATGCATCTGGGACTTGAGACTCAGCTCAATCTCAAGCTCATTAAATTTGAGCAACTGTGGTGTGGGGGTAAGACCTTTGGATACTAAACTTGAAGTAATTTTAAGTTAACTGATCAAACCTTATGCCGCAATTCTGTGCCATCATTTTTTTAATTAAAAGTACGTCATCAAATTATCGAAACAGGAAATACTAATCAATGATGATTTATCAGCTTATCCAATCAAATAATCGCCACACTGCGAAACAGAACCCCACTGCGATCACAATTACAATGAAATTACCTGGAATACTCCTTTAAAATAAAGGACTCTTAATAAAGCCAATAATAGCTAGAGTGACGACAACTAGTTCATTAAGTTAAATTTGGATTACAAAATTACAAAAGTAAATTAGGCTTAATTTCCATTGAGTTTATTTGCAGATTGCACTTGAATTGATCCAATATAATTATAACGCATAATTTTGATATTTGACAGCTAATATTAAAAAGTTTGGTTTCAAGGTTCAAGGATCGCACTTAACAGTAGCCAAAGTTAATTTTAATTGGTTTCTCTTGGGGAATGATTGCATCGCCTAGAAAACTAAATGATGACACTGAAACACGGAATTAAAATTAAATTAAAAGGTATGATAGATTAGTTTAGGGAGGCAGACTTGGCTATATGGATACAGTTTTAATCAAGGTAGAGACGTATGGGACTACCACATTCACTTTGTCCAATATCTGGGGGTGCATATTACCAAAATATATAACCTTCCAGGCGAAAGTCCAGATTTAAATTCAATTTAACAATGATGTCTATGTCGCTACTGACGTAGGAGCATTCTCCTGAAATTGGGTACGACCTCCTATCATATTGTATTTATTGCTGACTACAGGGTACTGAGTTGAATAGAATTGAATCTAAGACCAAATTCAACATGTTGAATAAGTTCCAAAAGGATTCAACTTTAAGTTTGCGCAGAATAAGCCATGATTGTAGATTGTGGTAGACGTTATCGAAATAGTGTCTAGCAGCCGTCATTTCTTACAAATATTCACGGTTTGCATATTGCGGCACAGCAGCTGTAGCCGCTCATATAAGGGAGCAAAACAGATGGAAAAGCCCTTTTGGAAGCACGAACCAACGAAATTCAATTCTCATCGTTTTTCATCTGCAAACATTTCGGGTGAGGAAAAAGAAGAAAAAAAAACGATTTTTCTTCAGAACCGAAGTAAACACAGTCAGCGTTCTTCTATGTTTTCAAAGATAACACAATCGAGATCTCGCTTTTTTTCCATCAATTTTAGCAGGAAACTTCTTCGAAGCTACACTTAGGTCGCGCCAAATTCGAGTCGAAGCGGAAAAATGGCTCGATAGGGAAGAAAAATGACGGGTTTTTTTAGAGAGAAAAAACCCTAAGAGAAAATACGAGGAAATAATCTCGAGTGAAATTACGTGTCGAGGCACGTTTTGCTTACGAAAATCCATATCGTGTTACAGTCGAGCGAACATTTTGAACATTTTTAGTATTTTTCTATTTTCTTTTCCGAAATGCACAGATAGTTTTGCAGTCATATACCAGTTGAATCGAAACAGACATTTTCATGAAGGTAGAACCCTGTCCTTGGGAGAAAAACAAAAATTGCTAATATTCTCATTCATGATTATATTATATTACGAACTTGGACATCTCAGTTCGCAATGTTAATATTATGGAAAAAAAGAACTATTTTAATATCAAAATACCTCGCAAAATATACAAGATAGATGAAATATATAGTATACAATCCTGATAGATAATCGCAGTGTGGTTTAGGTGTATTGCAGTGAAGTTTAGATGTGCTGCAGACCAGTGAAGCTTCTGTGAGGTTCAGTGAAGCACATGGGGCTGCAGTGACCCTCACGTGTGCTGCACGCTACAGAGAAGCTCAGATGTGTTGCAGGAAGCTTATGTGTGCTGCAAAGTAGCTCATGGAGGATGCAGCGAAGCTCATGGGGGCTGCAGAGAAGCTCATGGGCGCTACAGAGAAGCTTAAATGTGTTGAAGGAAGCTTATGTGTGCTGCAAAGTAGCTCATGGAGGATGCAGAGAAGCCCATGTGTGTTACAGAGGAGCTTACATGTGCTGCAGTGAAACTTGCACGTGCTACAGTGAAACTTGCACGTGCTGCAGTGAAACTTGCACGTGCTGCAGTGAAGTTTACAACATGGCATAATATGCATGAATTACATTACCTCCTTCCCTATACAACAGCTTCACTAAATATTGAATAAAGCTTCGCGGCAACACACAATCCCTCCATATATGGTCATGATTTCTTGACCACCCTGTACATTAAATATGAGGCTCATCCACAAAGTAAACTAATTATACCGTTTACTGTATACATTCGGTAAACCGTTTTTGTAGTTGCCACGCCTGAAGACAAAACCCGTTAATTTCCTTTAAACGTCGTACGAACTGGTGGAGACACGTTTAAATAGTAGCAGCTGCACGGCTGATATAAAAGTAATATCAACGGGCATGCTGAGCGGCGAATTATAAATATTTAGCGTTAATTAGCCGAGTGGAGGGCTTTAAATAAATAGTACAAGGCCGAGGGAACCTCATTTGCAGGAAAAATTCAAATTTACCGCAATGCATGCAAAAGCTGAACTCCCACATCGATGTGAAATTTACAATTAACAATTGCTCATAATAGTATGACCCTATAATCTTAATTAAAGCACATGATTGCACATTCAAAATGACCTAGATAGCACCCAATAAAATCACCGATTTACAAAATTCACGATGAGGGAGGTGCCATTGCAAAATGTTATTGCTACTAATTAAACAACTGAAGAAATTAACTAATGATCGAGAAAAAAATGTTAAAGACAGTGTTAACATATTTGGAATGACCCAACAGTTGAATAGAGGAGGTCTACATTACAAAACGGCGCATGTGCCATGCATGAGCGCCTCTAGTGGCCAAATTTGTTGGGGGGACAGCCCAGCGTTGTCCATATAGCATTTCCATTGGTTTTGCTTTTTTAGGAACGGATTTTTGTGATATTTGGAAAATTTAAAGTAAGATTTTGAAATTTAAGAGTGGAAATTTCGCTTTGAGAATGTGTGGGCCACGTGCTAACCATTTGCTAACATTTGCTAACGTGCTAACCATGTCACCACGTGTTTCACTTCCATACATACAATAAATTTCTTTCTTATATTGGAGTTTTTAGGGGTCCTGTGGTATGAAATCTTGGAATTGACGTTTTTTAAGTTGTATTTACAACATGGAACACAACAATTCCACTTCATAATGTTTGAAAACCCTTTTGGAGAGCGAAAAAAACACGTGTAACTCAATGACACGTTTATGGCCTGTCCCCACAGGAAATACTCTAAAACTACCACAGAGGGCGCTAAACATAATGTAGACCTCTATTGAATTAGAGAATTTGAGAAAATGGTTTTTATGCTGGTGGATTCCCAACATAACCAATCCAAAACGTTCCTTTTCACCCTCACGACAGTCAACACTGCTAAGATTCTTCAAATAAGAATTGATAAGAGCACCTCGATATGGTCCATGCTAAAATTGCATTCCTTTTAAAATATTAGAGCTTGATTAAACGTTATTTCCCAGACACGGTTGTAATTCATTTGGAGAGATTGAGCCATACTAAGCTATACTAAGACATCAAATGCAGTCCACACCGTGGGTTGTTATTGGAAAAAGCAGTCCGGATATGAAAGAAAATGTCATTGGATGCGAAGATTTGTGGCAGCAGCCCCCATCCATATTTATTTCTTCGAGCAGTTCACAGGTTGGGGAATGGCGACAAGAACTAATTTGGAAACTTGCACTTCGTATATCCTTCAACCGAAAAGTATTTTGGGCTGTTAACTGCTCTACTAACTAATAACGAGCCTCGACACAAACACATTTCTTGAAAACAGGAATGGGGAGGTCTGACGATTTTTAAAGTTGCACCAATGCCACCAACAATTCCTCGGTTGAGATTATAAAATGAATTACAGCACCGTACACACTTAGGATTGAAGTACCCCGTGTTTTTACAGTTCATTAAAACGCTTAACATAATCTCGTTTTTATTACTAAATACCACATTAAGGCCTTCACTTGTCTAATATCATGCATATCTTATCAAAGGTTATAAAGTTGATATATGCAAAGTAATGTCTTGGATATCAATCTAAACATACTTAGCATCTATTTTTTCTCCTCCTCCACCACTTCACCACTTTAAAAAACCGAGCAAATATGAAAATGATTAAGGAGCTATGGCATGGAAAACCATTAAGGTGATATGGATAAGTCCATGTGTCCAATTTCTGACATGTCCATATATAGCGTTTTCCATGCTATGTTTCCACCCAGTTGTGTTAAGGGGGTTTGGTACCCTATGTATTTCAATGGTAAAATTTGCACGTCACCCAATTTTCAAAATAAAAGTTTCAATAAAATTAAAAATGTATACACATTCTTTAAGACGCATACAAGGTCTTGTTCTATTTATTTTTCGATTTAAATTGTTAATTTTTATTAAAATAACAAATTTTAAGTTTAAATTTGAATTTGGCGCTTAA
>JAQGBW010005979.1:0-11207 GCA_034698625.1 Julus scanicus
ACACTACTTTTATTATTTACGTAAGGGGATTCTCATTGTCCTATAATTTGTGCAGTCAATAATGTCATTACTGTCAACATAAAAGACAAATCCCTTTAGAGGCTATTTGAAAACTGCCCAACTTGTGTAAAAATGGAGGTTTGAGTGAATGCAGGCTTCAGAGCTGTAATTAATTTCCATATTATTTACATATGATCGTTTGTGAGTTTTATCCCTTTTAGATGCGCTTTGGTCTCTGGCGAGCACTTTAGCCGCTCTTATTACGTCTCGTTATTACGCCTTATGGAGAAAATTACAAGGATATTACAAGAGTCTCTTCCATGTGATTACATCAGAGCACTATTTGCTCAACACGGAATATAAACCTTGTTTAATCCAGTCGTGCACTTATGACCACTATTCATTTAGTTTCGTGGATCTGAAATCTGATGCCCATCCATCAGTTTTATGAGATATTTAAGGAGAAGTAAGGTTTAATGAATAGTTTAGGCGTCAGACCCCAGAACCGGCAGTAAGTTATTGCTTGTATAGAGAGTGGAAGAGGATAGAGGATTTAAGGATTTTTGCTATATTTCTATACGCCTTGACTGGCGATGTATGATGGTGGATGAGTCATTTTATAGTGTCAAGTTGATAATTAAATCTCTCGGTGATAATTTTAAGTACGACTTTTAAGAAGAAAAAAACTTCCGTTTTAAGTTAAAAACTTTCCAGTTTTAATGTTTTCCTAGTCCCAAAATGTTGTCCCTTGAGATGTTTTTTCCATCTCGGGAAGAGGAAAAAGTCACAAGGACTCAAGTAAGGCGAATAAGGAGGCTGAGGAGCCACAGGAATGTTTTTTTCTGGGCAATAACTCTCTTATTGAAATTGCCGTGCAAAATAACGGACGTTTTTCCAACTTGTTTATTAATTTTAAAAATATCTACCATTTCAAAGTGAAAAATGACAATCGAATGCACTTACTGATCCATCAAGCCACCCCAAACAATTCTCACCCCCACCCAAACCTCCCTCATTCAACTGTGAGTATCTTTGCAAACCCGACCCATTGAAAATGATAGGGTTGTGATCCATCTTAAACTACCGAAAAACCTTCTCCCTTGACAAAACACTGTAAGCCTGTTGAAGTTTTTCAAAAATTTCCGTTGCACTGTGCCCAAGTCTGAAGGAAAACCTGATAGCACACCATTTCTCGAAATTGATGTCACTCATTTTTAGAACACACTTTGCCCGTCTCATTACTTAATTTATACACACATCATAATTTCTTAAAGATTTCTGTAATATATTTCGAAATGTCATTCTAATATTGCATGTTAATTTCGTGATTCCAGTTCTAAAAGTTACCCCATTTCTTTGTTTATATAGTAGTAAGGACCTGATTAGCATATACTATACAACGATAGCATACTTTCGAAATGTCAATTGAGAAAATCAAACGTGAGGGCGTGAAAAAGATAAGAAGTCATATAATGTACACGCTTATGCGATGAAGTATTTCTACATAGAATATTTGTGACAGATGTGGAACTCAACCATGGACATAAATATATGCCGTGTATTTATATTCACTGCCTTGTATAGCCTATATACACACACACACGAAACTGTATAATATATAAGCCCCGTCGACTCTTTCAACATTAAGTATGGTCCGTTGACTTGATTTCCCCTCTCTCGACCTTTACAGAATCATAGTGACACTTTTTTCTTCTATCTTGACGTGCATTTCAGTTTTATGCCCCTATTCGGTGTCTTCATATTTCCATGAAAAAAAAAAGCGAAAGAGAAACGGTATTTACCGAGGGAATTCATGAAAGTAGCTGAATTCAATTTCGTGATCTTCAGTTTCTACGAGCACTCCCATGCGGAAAAGTATCAACAAGTTTACATGAAAAAATAGTTCTAGAAACTTTCAACACTTGTATGTAAATTTTGTATAAGTAGGGAAGACCGGGGCACAGTGGGACACGGGGGAAAGTGGTACAACGTTTTTATAAAATCAAGTTTTATTAGCAACCCAATGCTTCTGATTTGCAAAGAAGCTGTATGCAGCACTCTTTCATTAACCAAAATGTCTACGATTTGACACAAGTGTAGAAGAAAATATTTGCAGTTAAACTTTTTGTTCTTGAAAAGTTATTATTCAACTCGCAATTGGATTTTTATTCAGGGTGTAATTATAAAATATTAGTAATGCTGCCATATACCATCGACGAGTGTATATATCCAGCTATAATTTCAAACTAAAGTTTATGTTAATTAGCCATGTGGTCAGCTGTAAGGCCTTATTTAAATCAAATTGGTAGTAAGGGGTACAGTGGACCATAACGCTATGGGGTGCAATGGGACATGCCCCAGCATTTCTTCAATTAATGTTTTTGGCAAATATTTGTATATTTTCTCATTAATCATAACTTTAAATAAAAGCTATGTTTACATTTATATTTTAAAGTAAAAATGGTTCACAATCACAGAAAAAACCCACATTTGGACAAGTAAGCGGTGAAAATATGAAAGCTGCTGTAATTCATGTTAATTTTAATCGTTTTTGTAATTATACTTAGAATTTTAAATTTACGTGCTGAATTAAACACAATTAATTAATGTGAGGTTCTTTTTCTTGTAATATTTGTCTTAATTTCGCGTGTGCCACTGTACCCCGTTACAGGGACACAGAGGGACAGTCTGCGCAGCCAACTTTAATCTTTTATAGCAAAAAAACTAGTAGTTCTAAAACGAATAAAAAATGTATACAGATCCTGAAGGCTTGTATATTATTGTGTTATTCTTTTAAATTGCTACGAGTTAAATATTTTTCCCAAAAAAAAAAAAAAAATTAATTCTAAAAAGTGTACCCACTGTGCCCCAGTTTCCCCTATACAATCATGCATAATTTCACTCGTCTCATTTTTATGATTAATAATAATCACAATTATAAACACAATTATGTCGTGTTCAATATTATTTGAAAATTGATGATGTTATATTCGTGTTTGCTGGTGGTGTAACAACAACTTTGAAATTTTGCATCCAAAGTTTAAAAATTGGAGTTCTGCCCTTTCTTTTTTCATCATCCCCATGAGGCAATGAGCCATATTGCTAATTTCGCGAAATTTTCTCCCCCACTTTCACGGAAAAATGCATTTTTCATCGGCAATAACTGTTTACCTTCCTCTCCATTGATGCACCACGTGATCGCGAATCAACTTTTGAATAGGTTTTTGAACATGGTCGAACAAGATGAGCGTAGGGATATTACGGAGTGGCTCATCTCAAAATGGCATCCAGACGGAAAATGCGATTATATGGCTGGCTAATCGTTCAGGATGGGTTTCTGTAAAGCATCTTCCGGTTGACTTGTGACACTCTCTTCTGCAGTGTCATAGAGAGAAAGAGACATTTTAGTGTGATTTCATGCACAATGCTTTTTCCCACTTTTGATCCGCTGATTATTTCTAACCTCCGAATCAGTCAACCCAATGGCAAAAGCGTATCCTTTGGGGTCATTGTTAGAGTGGACAGGGGGCAGTGGGAAAGAGTTTTTGACTGGCCTATTGAAATATGACCACTTTATATACGTGGCATTTCGTGAATGTAGAAGGGGGAATTTGGTTATCAAATATTGCGATCGTATTGCCCATTGTTGGACATTAGGTACCATTCGAGGGGACCATGGTCAGTTTACGATTTGCGAGGGTCATAAGACGCCAGGTCAATTCGCATATTTATTAAGTAGGGTTGTTTCTGTTTTTGACAAGTTATTTAGTTTTGTTTTTTTCAATTATATGCTCGGATGAACATCTTCACTATTACAAACTATGTCCGTCTTTTTAACTTCACATGGAACTGGTAACTGTCACACTGTTCACACTGTGGTGTGAATTATTATTTTTTATTTATATCTCCACAATTAGGGGAGACCGGGGCACAGTGGGTACACTTTTTAGAATTCATTTTTTTGGAAAAAAATTTAACCTGTGCATTTTGAAAGAATAACGCAGTAATATACAAGCCTTCAGGATCTGTACACATTTTGTCATCGTTTTAGAGCTACTAGTTTTTTTTTTTTGCTATAAAAGATTAAAGTTGGTTGCGCAGACTGTCCCACTGTGCCCCTATACCGGAGCACAGTGGGGCATGGCATGGGGTACAGTGGTTCATGCGAAATTAAGACATATTTTATAAGAAAAAGAACACCACATTGATCAATTGTGTTTAATTCAGCACGTCAATTTAAAATTCCAAGTATAATTACAAAAACGATTAAAATTAACCGTAATTACAGCAGATTTCATATTTTTACCGTTTACTCGTCCAAATGAGGTTTTTTTTTCTGTGATTGCGAACCATTTTTCTTTAAAACATAAATTTAAACATGGTTTTTATTTAAAGTTATGATTAATGAGAAAATATACAAATATTTGCCAAAAACATTAATTGTGGTATGCTGGGACATGTCCCATTGTACCCCATAAATTATGGTCCACTGTACCCCTTTCTACCAATTTGATTTAAATAAGGCCTTACAGCTGACCACATGGCTAATTAACTTAAAGTTTAGTTAGAAACTATAGCTGGATATATACACTCGTCAATGGTATATTACACCTAGAATAAAAATCCAATTGCGAGTTGAATAATTACTTTTCAAGAACAAAAACTTTAACTGCAAATATTTTCTTCTATACTTGTGTCAGATCGCAGAAATTTTGGTTAATGAAAGAGTGCTGCATACAGCTTCTTTGCAAATCAAAAGCATTGCGTTGCTGATAAAACCTGAGTTTATAAAGACGTTGTACCACTGTGCCCCGGTCTCCCCTACTTATCATGACGAATTTTGGATTTTTATTTTTATTCGAAGATACCTGAACATCTTTGGCCCTATGGAGTGTTGCTAACAACTTTGTTTTTCCATTAGCAGTGTCATTGTGTAGATAACCCTAGCACAAGTCTATTGTCCTTTTCATCCATGTAGCGACCCGCATGCTCGCTTTTCAATCCTAACTCTGTATCTTGTGTATTGCACCGAGAACAGCTTACAAAGCTGGACTTAATCAGCTGTTATCTGAATGCTGGCCTCCTGTTTCGTGTATACAAGCTCCAAACACCCCGAGTGGTTAATGTGCCATCATCGAGGGACATAATATCGGAACAATGGCCCGCTGTTTGGCTTGTTCAACGTTTCCTAGAGATTAACTCCTAGGCTTATCATATTTTATACTGGATGCTCACTCGTTCGGACATTCATTCCCAATATCATATCTTTGTCCATGGAAATGTCGAGCAACGATGAAACAACAGTCTTACGCACGTTTCCAGCGAACGGGGGCGCCACATTCTTAACAATGCATTCATTGATTGGACATGACTGTGTCCATGTTTGTGTTTCTTCAACAAGTTTTCTTTTAATTATATTTGTTACGTAAGCTCACCTAACTATAGCACGGATGGAATGAATTTACTAATTGGTGAGGATAATTGACAATATTGGTCAGTGTGGATTAATTTTCACTGATCTCGTTAGCAGTAAGTGGTAATTGCAGTTGTAATGAGCTTAATCCTTCTGCTTATTCAGATAATCCAATTTCTGGTAATTCTTCTAGAATTATAGACAGAGTTTCTGGTATAATGGTTATCACATTTCAGTTATCTCGGCTCGATACTTCGTTTTGGATGAATTGGTTGACCGTATTTTTTTTACTCTTTTTTTTTTTGCATTGATAAGGGCTTTATTTAAAAGGAATGTGGCTGGTGTTATCTTTTCACAAGGTTTTGGTCGGTGCTCTCCAGAGGGTGCCATGGCCGGTTTTTACACGAAAAATCTTTCAGCTAGCCAACTTATTCAGAATATTTACAGTGTAAAATGGTATTTTACAGTTGAATGGAGAGAATCGTTTTCAATATATTTTTTACTCTGTGTTTTTTTTTACTATGTGTTTTAATCCACTTTTCACTTCTTAATCCCCGATGCATGGTCTTACGTTATAGGGAATTAAACCATATTAAAACGAGATTGAGGCAACAGCTTTTCAACAGTCGTTATAAGCCCCTCATTTTTTTCATAATGAATTTAGCTTCCACTCCCCTATTTTTTTTCCCTCTAATTCACATTCACGTTTCTAATTTTTAACACATGCCTACTTGGCTTTATACGAAAAGGCTTTTGTCCCCTTAAAAACAGGCTTCTCAGCACTAAATCACCAATATATATGCGAGCCTATTGACATCCTTCAACTTTTATATCTGTTCGTCAATTTGGCTGGGGGTTGAAAGTTATTAAAAATTGTCTCCTCGCTTTGACTCTGTTCGTTTTTTCATAATACCAAACCGACTGTGTTTTCTAGAGAATTTCTCCCCCCACTTAACCCTGACTTTTTTTCCCTATGTATTTGCCATCAGCAATATTTTCATGCATATTTTGAGAGGGACATTCCTTGTTCTGCTACCACTCAGCGCTTTTGCCATATTGCAAACAATTCACATTCCTCGTTCCTCCACTATTCATTCTTCCTCTTAATAATTTAAGTTCAGGGTCTTTGGGTGCACAGATTTTTCTCATATTTTCTACCTTTGTAGTAACATTTGCTGCTGTCGTCTCTTATCTACTGCAGAATAATGCTGCTATACCTCCTTTCATAATAGGAGGAGTAAATAATCATGATGTTATACGCATGGTGGCGCCATCGCTTAGTATCTTCTATAAGCATGGTTTTTCCACCAGAAATGTTTAAAATTGTTTGTTTTACAAATTTACTACAAATTTTAACTTAAACAACTTTGTAAACTAATAATTGTAACATGTGATTCAATGTAATGGAATATGTAGCAGGTCGAGTGGGTTACGTGCTTGCCTCTCGATCCTAAGATGCTGGGTTCGCTCCCAGGTCGAGGTCGGTGGGAATTTTACAGATGGGAGAAATTCTCTAAGTGGAGGCTCTTTCGGATGAGTTTAAGATGTGTTAAAATATCCTTTTCAATGGGTGGGTTTGCGAAAATATTCACAGTTAAATTAGGGAGGTTTGGGTGGGAGTGAGAATTGTTCGGGGTGGCTTGATGGATCAGCAAGGGCCTCATATTATTTTTTTTCACTTTGAAATAGTTAATTTAAAAAAAAAATAATATACAAGTTTGAAAAATGTCCGTTATTTTGCACACGCTGCCAGCATAAGATAGGCAAGTTGTGAGGGAAAAAATTCAAATAATAATTTAATTTTAAAAAATCTAGTATTTTAACTTGAAAAATGAAACGATCAATACCTTGCTGATTTATTTAAACTATTTTAAACAATTTATATTTTTTTAATCTGTTTTTGTTTGACTGTGAGTGTCTTTGCAAATTTTCCCATTGAAAGGGATAGGGTGGTAATCCCCCTTAAACCGAGGTCCAGTGTTGATTGCTGCACGTTAAAGACCCCTCGAGAGGGGGTGGAAATCCCCCCTCTTATGCTAAATTCCCAGGTAGGTGTTGAAGGCTCATCCCCTGGCATTGGTGTTTACCCCTCGTGTTGGCCAACGTTAATAATCAACCAAACAAACAAAACAATATGTAGCAGTCATCTACAACACAAGCCAGAAATATGACCAACTACTGTAAGGGTGATTTTTATTTCTAATACTAATATAGCAGTGTTGCAACCTTTTCTTTGACAGTGATGGTTCTGTAATCGATTGATTATTTAAAAGTTTACAATTCAAGCAGATGGCTCGCTGAATAAAGTTGGAGCTACAATTTGACCCCTGGCGGTATTCGTGCTGAATCTTCGTTTAACTCGATTTTCCTTTTAAGTAATCGTGTTGCCGATTAGGACCCACTCCACGGCAACAACTTATTTCCTTCCTAAGACAATTTCGGTTGATCTCGTCTCCTCTCTTGTGTTCGAGCCTAGGTTGTAATAGATTTTTCACCCGGGTCTATTTGCGGGCTTATATTTGATTTATGAACTTCTTGTATGGCTAATTCTGCTTTCTCTGTTTGACAAATGAGCTTCAGTGACAATGTGCAAACATCACACTATTTCAAATTCATCTTCATCAATGTTTATAATGTGGGAGAAACTCACTCGGCTTAATATCACGTAGACAAGCGCCTAGAATTAAGAAACGAACAGATAAAGCAAACTTTTTAAGGAGTTTTTTTTCCCTGCTAACTTCAACTTGATGAAATGCTGCTCGCGTACCGACCATATTTTTCGCCTATTTTTGCTAATTTGTTGTTTTTTCTCTTTTCATGTATTTCCATCTCCATTCAATTTGCCATCGTTCTCAGAATGTAAGTTACGTGTTTTACATTTTAATTTTTTTCTCTCCTGTGTTTCAAGAGTTAATTTGTTTGAAACTGTTTGCCGTGGAGTTGAGAACATTTACGAATTTAGAGTTACTTGATGATGAGATAAAAACATTCAGTGGGTTACTTTAAAAAAAAAAAAAAATGATTTTGATAACCTACCACCTGCTTAAGACAAATGGTGAAAATAGTGTGTCGATACAAACTTGGATTAAGGTCATCCACCACTAGATGTCGCCCGTTACAGGATGGAAATCATTTTTATTTAATGAAATTGAATTGGTTGGGATACACACGAGCATGTTTTTATATTACATTCACTCATTTCAATTATTTTTTTCTTGGATGAATTATGCAATTAATCCTGAAAACAGCGCATTCGCGGCCTGTGTATACGTTTTTTACCCGACTTTTGATTCTGTAAATTAATTTCATTTCCCAAATTCCAGTCCGAGTTTGATTGGTCGGTTAATGTTTGTGCAAACAACTGGGTTTTAAGACATGTTCAGCGTATATAATCTTTCTATTTTTTTTACTTCATTTGAAATTAATTTTCTTTCTTGAATATTTTCTCTCTTAATGAAAACGAATGGAGTTTCAAGCACAGCGTAGTTTATCAACGTAATCTCAGAGGCTGCAATCTTTTTTATTAATTTTAGATATTCATATTTTTGCATTTCTGATATCTACGTCTGAAGCCGTTGTATATATATATTTTTTTGGTTTTCATTTTTTTTTCTCTTTCCCTTATCCCCTTAGCTCTTTGCATTTGGTATACTAATAATGCTGCGCATTTACATACGCAAATTAATTCCAGTGCACACTAGCATAAATCAAACGGATAGACACGAGTGTAAACTTTGGGTAGATATATGTTAAGCAGAATGAATTTCTTGGAAGAGAATAAAAAAAAAATTTCTCCCGTTATCCATCACTCGCCCTCAAACTGAGCTTTTCTTATAACTGGCACGGAGTAAATGCGATTAACCGGGTTTCTTCATCATCAACTTCATCAGGCAGCCTTCTTACCCTATTTAGGATTATAACCCACTATGCGAACGGTGTATATAATTCTATTAAATAATTAACCCGAGGAACCCCCCTTATAATTCCTGAAGAGGAAAAATGGTGAAACTACTGTAGTGCGTGTACTTATGGAGGGAAAATGTTTTTGATAAAAGACAAACTTTTCTTATTGAGTTTTCCCTTTAGAGTTTGGATAAAGTATAAAAACTTAAATATTATTTGCTTACTCTGCTGATGCATCTTGTTTCAACTTCATATCAACTTTATATCAAGTTATATACTTGATCTTTTCCTATATTTTGGTTGCTGATTTAAATTTAATTTGGGTTATGGCTTTATCTGTAGTAGCATAACCGAAATTTGACTTTTTCTTAAAAAATGACGTTAAACTAACCTAAAATTCTTTTTTTATCCAGAAATCGGAGTTGGCATTGATTCCCTCCTTTTAATTTCCAGTAGCAAATTGGTCCTTATTTCTATTCGATTCTTTCAGAACCACCCTTTCTTCTCATCCTAAAATAGACGTAACACATTGTTCCCGTTGCCATTGTTCTATTAGCATGTGTTTCACCTTGTCCACTTTACAGAAACTGTTTCGCTCTAAGAGGGTGCATTTTTTTTTTTCCACGGTGGTAATAAGTGCTCGAGATTAACTTATACGAGCTTTTGGTTTGGTGATTGTCGGGGCAGAAGTATCAATGTGACTTGTATGAATTTTTCATGAAGCGCAGGAGTCCTATCTGCTCTCCCCTATTGTCAACCCTGAAATCCTATTACAATGAAGAATAGTCGTAGTCTCCCAGAGATAGCCGTGTCACTCTGGTGTTAGGGCGAATTAAAATGTGCGAACGAAAGAAATATGGCGTTCCTTCATAAAATTTCAAATCAGTCAGCGAAAAGATAGAGCAGCTTGTTTATGGATTTAAATAAATTATGTTTTATGAGCGATCCGCGTGTTTCAGCTGTTATTTCGGCCTGACACCCTGCACCCATTTTTTCGGACCCTAATCTTAAAACCGTCTGTCAAAGAAACGTTTTCACGCTGTTTTTCATGACTAAATGTTGTCCTGAATATATGACCCTCTCCTCTTCTGCCCAACCGATTTTTTAAACGTTGTCATGCGAACACATTCACATACAGGGTGGAAAACTATGGCGAAGTCGATTTAAATTATGCAGTGGAATTATTTATTTTCAACTTTTTTTAAGAACGTGTATTTTCAAGCATGTCATATACAGATTTTCAAAAACTGAAATCTGTCGGCAATATTCGGCTCGCTAACATGACAATATTTATGCACATTGAAGTTCGGCAGTTACTGAAAACTTTCTTGTATTGCTAGAAAGTCTATAATTGGGTATACAAATGGGTGTACCCTGAAGTTCGGCAATCACTGAAAGCTTTCATACATTGCTGGAAAGTCTACAATTGGGTTTACAAATGATAGGGACACCCCGAAGTTCGGCAATCACTGAAAGCTTTCATGTATTGCTAGAAAGTCTACAAATGGGTATACCCTGAAGTTCGGCAATCATTGAAATCTTTCATATATTGCTGGAAAGTCTACAATTGGGTATACATATGGGTATACCCTGAAGTTTGGTAATTACTGAAAGCTTTCATGTATTGCTAGAAAGTCTACAATCGGGTATAGAAATGGGAATACTCTGAAGTTCGGCAATCACTGAAAGCTTTCATACATTGCTGGAAAGTCTACAATTGGGTATACAAATGATGGGTACACCCCGAAGTTTGGCAATCACTGAAAGCTTTCTTGTATTGCTATAAAGTCTACAATTGGGTATAGAAATGGGAATACCCTGAAGTTCGGCAATCACTGAAAGCTTTCATACATTGCTGGAAAGTCTACAATTGGGTATACAAATGATGGGT